>PVIR01034862.1:0-16884 GCA_004026965.1 Petromus typicus | reverse complement strand
TCCAGAGTTGACAGCTCCATTGTTTCTGGGCCTGTGACGAGGCAGAAATTCCATGTGGCAGACTGCGGAAGAATAACACTGCTCACCTCGTGGAGGCTGGAAGCAGAGAGAGAAGGAAAGAGCCTTTCATGCTCTCCATCTCTGATTTTCATTGGGGCACTGCAGCACTTGCAGCCTGAAGGCTGAGCTACATCTCCAGATCTTTTTCTTTTATTTTCAGACAGATCTCACTAAGCTGCTCAGGCTGGCCTCAAACTTGTTACTTTCGTGCCTCAGCTTCTTGAGCAGTTAGTATCACCCATGCACCACTGTGCCCAGCTTTGGGAAATATTTTGATTCAAACCAGAACACAGGGTTTCTACTGAATGCATATCATTTTTTGCACCATAATAAAGTTGGAAAATTATAATTCCAAACCGTTGTGAATTAGAGATTGTCTATAGGTAGGGTCTTATTATAATGGACTGGTTCGCACGACTACAGAGCCCAAGGATTTGAAGGAAAGCCCAGGGAAGCAGTCTGCAAGTCTCCTCCAAACCCAAAAGACCAAGAAGCCAGTGACACGAGTCCAAAGGCTCAAGAACTAGGTGTGTGGCAGAAAAAGAAGGATGCCCCAGCTCCAGCAGAGACAGGCTTGTCTGTCTTTCACCTACTTTTTCTGTTCATGACTGGGCAATGCCCACCCTGTTGGTGAGCACCTTCTGCTTACTCAGTACACTGATCCCAATGGCAATCTTTCAGAAACCCCCTCACAGACACACCCACCACAATGTTTAACAGCTGCCTGGGCATCCCCTAGCCTAGTAAAACTTGACATAAAAATCAACTCTCGGAGCACCCCGTGAATCCAGGCTGCTCCATTAGTAAACTCAGCCATTCCTCATGAAGCAGGGAACTTGCTATTTCAAGAAATTACCTCACAAAGCTCTTTCTTACGATCTATATTTTGAGGTCATCAATATGGGAACTCATTTGGCCCAGGACTTGGATTCTGTCCATTCTGCTTCATTTTCAGGAGCCTGATCTGCTCAGAGAAGAAACTGAGCCAAAGAGAGCCCTCCAGGGAAACCACGCGGTGTCCTGGGGAGGTGAGGGGACAATAAGCCATGGAGGTGAAATACTGGGAATCTCAAAAGATGCAAACGGTGTGCAGCGTGAGGTGTTTCTGAGCATGCAGGGCTTGTGCATCTACTAATGAGTGCTCCCTTGGGAACAGTTGTTCTCAGAAGTGACCTGGACTTGATCTGATGGTGCTCCCACCCCTTGCTCCACAGTTCCTCTGTCCTCCCTGAGCACCTTGGAAGAATGGGGGAAGCCAAGTCCAGGCCTGGAGCTCGCATCTCTTCCCTTTGGGGTGATGGCACTCTTGCCATCTTCTGCTGGGTTGTTGGGAATGTTAACAAGGTGATGGGAGACAGAGTGCCCCACAGCAGGCAGAGCTTGGGGCTGTGAGGCTCTCTGCAGACCTTGCCACCCACTAACCAAGTGACTCTGGAAGAATTGTTCTCAGAACTTTGATTTCCTCATAAGATGTGACAAGTGTCAGAGAAAGGCAGCGAGGCTCACAAAATAGGTGTCACCAGGAACACAGAAAGCAGTTAGCACAGGCCCTGGCACATGGGGAGATCTCTATGCATGAACGCCTTCTCTTCTGTAGGGCCATTGCTGCCGAGTGGCACATGAGGATGACACCTACTGTCCTGAAGAGTCCTGAGGTGAATGCTGTAGGGTAGGCTGCAGATAGGGACAGGCATCGATGAGACTCGTGATCTTGGCCATCGACCCCCTGACTATCTACAGTCTTTACTTTGAGGCTCAGAGATGTTTAGTGGCTCGCTCGAGGCCAGCTCCAGCTAATACTGTTAAGTCTGTGTAATAAAGGATAAAATCATGTTTGATTCACATGACTCATGACACCCACAAGCTGTTAAGAGCAGCACACGTGCTTTGTGTACACACGTGCTGATGTGTGGATGGTTCTATCTGTGAGAAACACATTAGATGCTTAGTGCCAAATCACAGATGGGGAAGGAATGCTGATGTCTGGTAGGATAAGCCTCAGCATCCTGAAGACAGCCGCCAGGTGTGTTGTGTGGGTCAGGGGAGAGAGCGGTGCTGTATCACAGTATCTGATTTGAGAATCCACACAAAAACTGCTGAGGAGCTAGGTGTGGGAGCTGGAGGCAGGAGAGTTACAAGTTTGAGACCAGCCAGGGCAACTTAGTGTGACTGTTGTAAAACAAAAACTAGAAAGTCTAGGGGTATGGTAGTCTCAGTGGCAGAGAGCCCTGGGTTGAATCGCCAGGACCTAGGAAAAAAAGCTACTAAGAGGTAGATACACTGGGGGTTCGAGTTCCCCATAGTGAAGACAGGGTCTGAACTGGTACACATGTCACATTCCTCTTCTCCTTGTGGCGTCTTCTCCTTCCCCCACCTGCTCCACTGCTCTCTGGGTACACTGACCATGAACTTTGATGGGTACTTTTGCTCCCTTTACCATTAGCCCTCCAAACAGTCCACAAGGACACCAGGACTGCTGTGCTTTCCTGCAGAGAACAGCAACAATGGGGTCCAACTGCTTCTATAGTGAGATACTCCCTGAGGGTAGAAGCTGGTCCAGGGAGTTATACTGACTCCGGTGTTGTCAGATGTGAGTGGCCCTGCCTGACCTATGAGGCCTCTTGTCATGCCTTGCTATTGTCTGGACCCTCAGTGTTCCTCACATTTCCATCTATTGGAGACTCGGCCCCAGGGTGGCCCTGTCAGGAGTCTGTGGAATATTTAAGGTGGGGCTTAGGTAACTGCCCTTGAAGAGGATAGAAGGTCCCCAGCCCCTTCTCTGTTTTTGCTTTCTGGCCATGAGGAGAGCAGTTTTGCTCCACTACATGCATCCACTACTGCTTCACCACAGCCCCAGACATCAGAGCCAATGATCACAGAATGAACCTTTTTTTTTTTTTTGGTACTGGGGATCGAACTGTGGATCCCTGTGCTCACAAGGCAGACACAGGGATCACTGAGCTTAATCCCTGGCCTCAATGATCATGAACTGAATGCTCCAAAACAAATCTTCCCTCTCGATAGGCGGATTTTCTCAGTTATTTGCTATGGTGATGGGAGTCTAGGAACACATGCCCCTACCCAGGGCCCTGTCACCTTCCTTCCTCCGTGTGACTTGTACGGCAGGAAATGAAGGCCAGGGGAGCTCAGAGCTGCTGTTGCTGAAACTGAGTGCCTATGTGTAATGCAGAGTAACCCAGTCCTATCCAGTCCTTCCTAAGGCTAGCACCATGGTAGCCACTGTGTGAAATGGGGACACCTCTCTGAAGGGTGATGAGGGATTCAGATGACCGCTGTCCCTGCTTTACACCAAGGACCAAGTCAGGAACTTTGTATACATTCTCTACTTCAATCCTCGCATCAGCCCTGGGAAGTAGATGCTATTATTATCATCCTCATTTTACAATGGGTCACGCAAAGCTCAAACTATCTATTCAAAGACCAGCAGCTGCACAAGACGCCGTGGCCCAGCTGACCGAGCAGCCAGAGCATTTATGCCATACAGCAAAGGCAGCTTGGGAAGGTGGACGCTGGCAGCGTGGGGAATCTGCCCTTAATTGTATAGCTGGGAGTGATCAAACAAGTTCTATCACATACCAACGCCTCTGGCCCTTTGAAGGCTCCACAAGCACCACCTGGCACTGAAAGAGGGAGGGCAGGGAGATGAGGAGTAGGAGGCCTCTGGACCCACCTTCCTCCCTGCTCTGCGGAGCACTCTGGGATACCCACCTAAGAGGTCAGTCCTCCCTGGCCTGGCAAAGCACACGGTTAGGTGGCATCAGGACCCATCCTGTGCCTTGATACAAGCTCCTCTAAACACCCTGTCTCTGTATCCCAATGGGGAAACCCTAGATTTCAACCTTGGCTAGGCCCATGCTGGAAGCAGCCATTGTGGAGATGTGTGGATCTGGGCCCACCTGAAGCCACCTGCAGAGGTCAAGGAACTTCTGAGGACTGATTCACCCAAAGAGGAAAGGAGCCAGGCACAGACCCTGTGATAGTTCACTTTGTCAGACTGCCCAGCAGCTGGGAAACTTGTATGCTGTTCCCAGAGAGCCGAAAGAAAGTAGGGATGGGATAACCAATAAAGAGCAATGGCATAGGCACTGTCATGGCTGTGACCCATGCCTAGAGTGGGTAAATGGGGCATATATGATGAAGCAGGAGCGACCAATTTGTTTCAGCCCCCACAGGGACACAGTGTTTATTGATATCTTTTCAGGGCTGTGCTAAAGCCTATGCTGGCTGTGCTGTGACAACCTCCTTCCTACAGAAGCCATATCACCCCAGAGAAGGGACGTAGGCTCTGAAGACCGTGGCTCTACTCTCATTCCTGTCTTTTCCTGTGGTGAGCCATGGATACTCACATGGGAATGATACGCCCACTGTGGTTTAAAATATGTATTCAGATTCCTTGCTAATATCCCTTTCAGAATAGGAGATGGAGTATTTTCCTAAAAGAGTTAAAAACATCATATGACAGAGATAGATACATGTATACCCATATTTATAGCAGCACGATTCATAATAGCTAAACCTTGGAAGTTACTTTTATATCCATCAACAGATAAATGGATAAAGAAAAGTGTGATATTCATACATAGTGGGGTACTACTCTACCATAAAAAATAGACCTGAGTTATTTGTAGGACAATAGATGCATCTTAAGATCATAATATTAAGTGATGGGTCTGGGGATTTAGCTCAGGGGTTCCGGCACCTGCTTTGCAAGTGCAAGGGTCCAGGTTCAATCCCCAGTAATCACATACAAAATGCTGGGCGTGGTGGCTCACACCTGTAATCCCAGTACTTGGGAGGCAGAGGCAGGAGGATTGCTGTGAGTTCAAGGCTGAACTCAGGGCCAGCCTTGGCCAGCAAAACCCTTTCTCAAAAAGAAAGAAAGAAAGAAAGAAAAAAGATCATAATGTTAAGTAAAATAAATCAGATGCATAAACGTATTATTTCCTTGTATGAGAAACCCAGAGTAAAAAGAATGAGCAAAATAAAAGAGACAATCATGGTGAAGGAAGTAGAGAGACAGATTGTTTTCAAAGGAAAAGGAGGTCAACAAATGCAGGGAGAAGGGAATGAAGGGAGAAGGACTCAAAAGGAGGAACTGGAATGTGCCATGTGCATGTACCAAGTGCACAGGAGGAATGTACAGAGTATGTACTGCAAACATGTACAAAAAAAGAAGAAGATCAAGGGAAGAGTGGAGGGGGTAGGAGGGGAAGGAAAGGGGTTAAAAAAATGAAGATTTTTTACATACATGTACCTACTTCTCACAAGGAATATAAACATTACGTACTACATACCTGCACTAAATAAAAAGGTAAACAGAATTTCAGACTGATGAAGTAAATTGTAAAAAAAAAAATGACATGGAAGTTACTGAGGCAGGAGAATTCCAAGTTTGAGCCAAGCCTGGCCAACTTAGTGACATACAGAGACTCTATATTGAAATAAAAAATACAAAAGAACTATAGATGTAACTCAGTGTCAAGGCCTTGGGTTAAATACCCACTACCCCTGGGAAAGTAAAAGAAATGGAGCCTGAGTCTCCTCCCCTCAAGCATGGGCTGGAATCAGTGACTGACTTTAAGGAACTAAATAAAGCTAGAGTGACTTGTGCAAGCTCAGAGACTGCATAAAGGGTGCTGTGGCTTCCTGCTTGTTCCTTCTCTTGCTCTTAGATCCCACACTCTGCCCCCATCATGAAGAGGCTATTGGTGAAGAACTGAATCCACCAGTCAACAGCCACATGCAGGTGCCATCTTGAAAGTAGTTCTTCTGGCTCCAGAAGGGCCTCTGGAGGCCAGCAATCCCAGCCAAGCTCCCAACTGCAACTTCCAGACAGACCCGGAACAAGAACTATCTAGTTTAGCTGCTCCCAAATTCCTGACTCATGAAAACTCTGAGATATAAATGTTCACTATTTTAAGATAATACATTTGGGGAAATTTGGTACATGGCAATAGATAACTGATATATCCATCTCGGTGTATTTATCAGGACTTACTGGGCTGATATACCCGATAAGCCAGATGCCTGGAGGTCCCTCAGTCCAATCTTTTCCACTCCAAGGTCTCAGTGGCTCCCTCCTAGGGGTGGAGAGAGCAGGTTAAGACTGATTGTCCCCTTCCAGCCAGATTCCTTCCCCCACCCCCATAGGCCTCTTGGCTTTGCCCACCAAGACCTGTTCTCTCTTTTAAACAAAGAATCAAAAAATTGGTTGCAGGCTGGGGATCTAGCACTGTGGTTCTGGCATCTGTCTGATCCCCAGTAACCATATATAACAATATCAGGCATGATGGCTCATGCCTGTGAGCCCTGCACTTATAACCACATACCACAGTGCTGGGCATGGTAGCTCACACTTGTATCCCAACACTCAAGAGGTAGAGGCAAGAGGATTGCTGTGAGTTTGAGGCTGGCCTGGGCTACATAGTGAGTTCAGGGTCAGCCTGAACTACAAAGCAAGACCCTGTCTCAAAAAAATAAAAATTGGTTGTAATCATATGACAAAATGATACACCCTCCCTTTTTGCGCGCACCTTCCATACAGACCACAACTGAAATGTTTGAGGAATAAATCAGTTCTCTTCACTTCTCCATTAAAACCTTCAACACTTCTCCTTATTCTTAAAATAAAAATCATAACCTGTTACTATAGCTACAAGACTCATGTGCTATGGCTCTCCTCCCCCATAAAACCTCTTATCATGCTTCTTCATGCCTCCCAAACATGACAGACATTCCCATCCTTCCAATCTCTTCTCAGTGCCACCTCTGAAGAGCTTCATCCTGATCCTCTTGGCTGCATCATCCTGTTTGATTTTTTTTTTATCACCAGCTAAAATGTCCCACCTGCGCACTATTGCTGGTAGCCCACACTAGCAGGGAAACTGCACGAGCACAGAGTTGTGCTCTTGCTCTCAGGGCTGGAAAGGCACCACTCACATCTTTGGCACTTATCAAATGTTTGGGGCTAACGAGTTTTTGAAGTGTTACTCAAGTTCCTTTTAAAAGGGCTGGAACACTGTGGAAAATCCTCCCATAAAGGAATTAAATCTCCATTTACATTCTTGTTAGGAATTTGGGGACATGGTGTCTGAGGGGAGGTAAATCTTTGCCTGATGTAGTTGCAGAGCACAAGCCGGAGCAGGATCTCCTGGATTCTTCCTTTGGATGAGTATTCATGTGGGATCTGGCCAGCTGTCTCTCCCCAGAGGACAAGGCCCAAAGTCTGTGTGAGGCAAACCTCCCCTCCTCATGGGTGGCTGTGGATTTGGAGCCAGAGCCAGGAGTGCAGGACATTTGGACCAGTCAGGCTGGAAGGAGACACTTTGTGGAGACTTTCATCCAACTGCACAGGTGGGGCCTGAAGTTCAAGTGGAACTCTGCATAGAAGCAGCAGGCAGGAGCAATGGGGATACCAGGGGAGGAGGACTGAATAACAGGAAGGTCTTGGGATCTTGCTGTCTGGGGATGTTCAGCTTTTGACACCTGGGCCTCTGTACCAGAGCTGGTTGATAGACTTATCAGAAGGCACCAGGACCCTACCTCCTTTGCCTGCACTTCTCCATATCCAGCTGCCTGGTCTGAGCTCTTTTGGGCTTTGACCCCTACATACTTTCTCACAAGCTCCTTTTCTATCCTTCCAAGGTCAGCCCACCAGTGCCTTCCTCTATACACCTTCCCCTTGTGCTTAGATTAGTCCAGGTCACCTGGTTCCCACAGAATATCCATCCTCATTCCAGGGGCTGAGTCCTCCCACATGCCTGCCTACAGTTAATAATTCCACCGAGAGGACTGAGACCAGAGGCACAAACCCAGAAGAATTTCCAGCACTATTCCATAGCAACATGTTATTGAACAGTTGCTAGAAGGATGAACAAAGAGGTGAGTTAACCAATGACTCCCACCAGTTGTGGACCCAGGACTGCCCTCCTGCCTCTACCTCCCGGAGGAGTGCTCCTCTCTGGTGGTCTAGGGAAATGTGGATTCTGTGAGGGTGCTATGCCCTCCACTGGTAGCAAAGACAGCCCATGCAGGCTGATGTGAGGCATGGGAGGTTCTACCTGGGAGAAGACACAAAGCTGCAAGCCCTAGGCTGATGTGCCCAAGGGAACAGCAGCAAAAAGTGCCAAGGACCTGGATACTGACTGAGAAGATTTTGACAAGATAGCACCTCCTTCCACTCACCTTTTTGAGCACTTGTCCTGTAGCACATGGGTGAGATCAGGATCTTTGAAGTGGACTTGGCAGCATCATTAACCAAACAACAGCTATTTGATTTGTCTCTCCATCCTGTTTGACTATTACCATCAGGCTATTTTTCCCCATAGAAATGCTTCATCTCTTCTGATTGGCTTCCAAGGAAGTCAAACAAAATGTAAAAGGAGATTAGTTAAAGAGTGAGGGCTAAATAAAAGCACTGTGCTATTTCCTCCTTTTCTGGGTATCACACTAAGGGTAGTAGGTGAGGAAGAGGAAGAAATATTCAATTTTTTAATTGCCAAAAGAGGGAAGGTTGGGGCCGGGGAGTTAGCTCAGTGGTTCCGGCGCCTGTCTTGCAAGCGCAAGGACCCAGGTTCGATCCCCAGTAACCATATACCATACTGGGCGTGGAGACTCACCCCAGCAGCAACCAGTACCACATACCACAGTGCCGAGCATGGTGGCTCACGCCTGTCATCCCAGCACTCGGGAGGCAGAGGCAGGAGGATTGCTGTGATGTGAGTTGGAGGCTGAGCTCAGGGCCAGCCTGAACTACAAAGCAAGACCCTGTCTCAAAACAAAACAAAACAAAACAAAACAAAAAACAACCTATATAAATTGAGTGTGATGCACTTGTTTAATAAGGAAAGATGAGGTAAGCAATTTTAAGTGTTAAAGAATAATCAGTGAAATCTGCTTCTTAATGGACAACCTGAAATGGGAGGAAATTCTAACAAATCATAAAGCCTTCTGGCCAAGGCTTTGCCTGGTTGACAAAGGCTGAGGAATGTCTTTTTTTTTTTTTTTTTTTCCAGAATGGGGCTCTGGGTTCCCCTCTATCCAGGTGGGAGAAGGTGATACAGGTAACAGACAGAAGAGTCAGATATAAAAACTCAGAGTAGCATTGTTACTCTAGACAGGCCTCGAAATGGTGGCACCACTCAGTAACAGGAAAATGCATGTCAGACCAACGGGAGATATTACTTCTCACCTGTTAGGATGTCTAGAACTACAGACAAAGAGGAGCAAAAAATGCTGACAAGTATGTCAGCATTTATACACCTCTGATCGGCATGTGAAACGGGGCAGGAAGTAGTCTGAGAATTCCTCAAAAGTTTAAACATCATTACTATGTATGCCGGAAACTCCGCTCCTCTATGCACCAGAAATGAAAGTCTGCATGCACACAAAATTCACCCATGAACATTCACAGAGCATTATTCGTAACCGCTCAAAATGGAAACAACCTGAATGTTCATCACTGGTGAATGGAAAAATGAAATGTGGTATGTCCATACCCTGGAATAGTATTCCTCTGTGAAGATTCCAGGACATATTGCCTCGTGCCACAACATGGGTAGACCTTGAAAACAGCACTTGATGAAAGAAGCCAGTCACAAAGAATCCCATGGTGGAGGTTCCCTGGACATGAAATGCCCAGAAGGGGCAACTCTGTAAATGGAGAAAGTAGCTCAGTGATTTTCTACAGTTGGGACTGGAGGGGGAAGATTAGGAAAGTGACAGGGATGTGATATTTCTTTTCGAGGTAATCAAAATGTCCTGAAATTGATTGTGGTAACAGCCACACAACTCTGTGACTCTACAAAAGCCACTGAATTTTGCACTTTAAATGATGAATGGCATGGTATGGTATTACACTATATCGCCATAAAGTTTAAAGAAAAGGATTTTGATCAGTCAAGGAATCTCTTTTAATTTCTTCAGCAATTTGTGAAATGATTCACCTGGACGAGGTAAGGCTAACAATAAAGAAAATCCTTTTTATAATTACTATAGCAAGACAAGGGGCACAGATTCTATCCTGAAGCAACCATAGAAAATAAGAATTCTGAAATAAAATGTCTCCCCAAATAGTCAGGACTGAAAAGAATCAAATTACACTGGGCCTGCTGGCATGTGCCTATAATCTTGGCACTTGGGAAGTTGAGGCAGGAGATCACAGAGAATCTGAGTGTAGCCTGGGCTACACAGTGAAAGCCTGTCTCAAAAAACAACAAAACCCCGGTCCAGGGATTTAGCTCAATGGTTCCAGCGCCTTGTAAGCACCGAGACCTGGGTTCGATCCCGGTCACCACATACAATACTGGGCGTGGAGACTCACCCCAGCAGCAACCAGTACCACATACCACAGTGCTGGGCGTGGTGGCTCATGCCTGTCATCCCAGCACTCAGGAGGCAGAGGCAGGAGGATTGCTGTGATGTGAGTTGGAGGCTGAGCTCAGGGCCAGCCTGAATCACAAAGCGAGACCTTGTCTCAAAAACAAAACATCAGAACAAACCCCAAAATTGTAATGAAGGATTATTGCAATCTACAATACTATAGATGGTATTTTAGAAAGAAGTTGCAATAGACAAAAAATTGAATCAATAATTAATAACCTTCCCAAACAAAAAGCACCAAATCCATATGAATTCACTGATGAGTTTTACCAAACATTTAAGAAAGAAATTACAACCAGTCACTAAATTTCTTTCATTAGACAGAAACAGAGGAGATATCTCCTAACTCATTCATTACCCTAAAACAAAAACCACACAAAGACATTACAAGACAACTACAAAACAATATCTCTTATGAATATATGTGCAAAGTCCTCAACAAAATACTAACAAGTTACGTATATTAACAATGCATACACAGAACTCTGCCTCACTGCAAAGTGGTATTTATCCAGGTACATAAGGCTGGTTCAACATTTGAAAATCAGTTAATATAATTTATTCCATCAATAGGCTAAAAGAGATTAAAAAGAAAATCTTCAATTGTATCTATAGATTCGAAAAAGCAATTGACAAAATCCAGTACCTATTCATCATTACAGCTCTCAGCAATCTATGAATATCTCTAACTAGCTAAAAAATATCTTCCCCAAATGAAAAACTATAGCTCTCATCAAACCCAATGATAGGAAGCTAGAAGCTCTCTTACTAAAATTAGGAAAAAAGCAAGAATAGCCACTCTTGGGCCGGGGATTTAGCTCAGTGGTTCTGGCGCCTGTCTTGCAAGCACAAGAACCCGGGTTTGATCCCCGGTAACCACATACAATACTGGGCGTGGAGACTCATGCCTAGCAGCTATCAGTACCACATACCACAGTGCCGGGCGTGGTGGCTCACGCCTGTAATCCCAGCACTCGGGAGGCAGAGGCAGGAGGATTGCTGTGATGTGAGTTTGAGACTGAGCTCAGGGCCAGCCTGAACTACAAAGCGAGACCCTGTCTCAAAAAACCTAAAAAATATAAAATAAAAAAAGAATAGCCACTCTTGCCACTCTGTTTTGGAAGTCTCAGCAATGCTAGAAAAGGTAATAGAAGGTACACAGATTTGAAAGGAAGAAATAAAGCTGTCTAGATGGCATGAACATCTAGTGGGAAATCTGTAAGAATCAACAAACCCTGAAACAAATGATCACAGCCAAGTTGCAGAACACAATATTTATATTAATCAAAAGTGAACTGCTTTTTATATACCAGCAGTGAACAAATGAAATAAATTAAAAATACAATATTATTGACATTAACATCCCCACCAAATAAAGCAACTATAAATTCAACAAAATATATAAAACAACATGAGAAAAATAAATTATTTTTAAAACCTAGACAAATGAAGATAATGTTCTGTAGACAGGAATCAATACTGTTAAGATGTCATTTCTTCCAGATGTGATTTATAGATTCAAAGCAACCCAAATCATAGTCTCAGCAAATTTTTTGGATATCAACAAATCGATTTTGAAGTTTATACAAGGAGAAAAAAAGACCAGGAATAACCTATACATTATAAAGGAAAAAACAAAGTCAGAAGATGGACACTACCATCTTCAACACCTACTATAAAGTTACAACAATCAACTCAGAGTGGTACTGGTATCAATAAATAAGTGAATGGGCCGGAACAGAGTCCAAAAACACAGTCATGTAAATAGAGCCAACTGACCTTTGACAAAAGAACAAAGCAATGTCATCATAGGGAGAGATAGTCTCTTTGCAAGTGGCACTGAAACAATCAGCCACACGTGCAAAAAAGTGAATCTAGACACAGACATTAGATCCTTCACAAAACCTACTTCAAAATTCACCATAGACCTGAATGCTAAAACACAAAGGTGACGAACTTTTAGAAAATAACACAGAAGAAAATCTAGATGGCTTAGGGCATGACAATGACTTTTATGATAAAACAAGGGTGAAAGAAATAATGGATAATCTGAATCTCATTACAATTAAAATGTCTCCCGGTGAAACGTATCAGCAGCAGCATAAAAGAGACCTGGTAGACAAGGAGAATGTACTTGCAAAAGACACATCTGATAAGGGACTGTTATCCAAAAAAACACAAAGAACTCTTAAAAATCAACAATAAAATGAACGAGTTTAAAAATGGGAAAAATTTCAACCATGCATCATGTGTCGATGCTCCATTCCTCTCTACAGATGAATAATATTCCATCGTATAACTGGGCGACGGCGGCACGTGCCTATGCTCTCAGCACTTGGGAGTGCTGTCGCAGAAGGATCAAGTCCCACCTGGGCAATTTAGCAAGATCCTGTCACAAAATTTAAAATGGATCTGGGTGTGCTGGCACATGTCTCTAGTCTCTGCATTCTGGAAGGCCAAGGTGAGAGAACTGCAAGTTCAGACCCAGGCTGGGCAATTTACTAATTTACCAAGGCTTTGTCTCAAAACTAAAAAAGAAAATTAAAGAGCCAGGGTGGGGCCTGTTTTGCAAGCGCACAGCCAGGGTTCGATTCCCCAATTAGCCACACACCATACTGGGCGTGGAGACTCACACTCAGCAGCAATCAGCACCACATACCACAGTGCCGGGTGTGGTGGCTCACGCCTGTCATCCCAGCACTCAGGAGGCAGAGGCAGGAGGATTGCTGTGATGTGAGTTGGAGGCTGATCTCAGGGCCAGCCTGAAACACAAAGCGAGACCCTGTCTCAAAAAAAAAACCTAAAAAAAAAAAAAAATTTAAAGGGCTGGAGATGTAGCTCCCATTGCAAAGGCCTCGAGTTCAATCTGCAGTGCTGAGGAAGAAAAAAAGAATAAAAGACCAGAACAGATACTTCCAGAAAGAAGATACACAAGTGACAAATGAATTCACTTCTTGAATGTCAGATGTCAGATCCTCTGGAGAGTGCTGTAGGGCATTTTTACAAGAAGGAACGTACCTACCCATGTGATACTACGATTCTGCCTCTTCGGATTACCCCAGATGACTTGGAAACCTATGTCCACACAAAAACATGCACGTATGTGTTGGAAGCAGCTTTATTCATAACTGCCCAAGCTTGGAGGCAGTCAGGATGCCGTTCAGGACCTAGATGGATACGTATGTAAACCGTGGTCTGTATAAACAGTGGAATATTATACAAGGCTAAAAGGAAATGGGCTATCAAGCTGCGAAAAGACACGGAGAAGCTTCTAAGTGGAAGAACTGATCTGAAAAGGCTGCAGACTATATAATTCCAAAAGTGTGACATTTTTGGAAAAGGCAATCGTGGAGATTTGGAAATATTCAAAAGATCCTGGCTTTCTGAGGATTAAGAGGGGAGTGAGGGCAAATAGGTGAAGCATGGAGAATTTGGGGGGCAGTACAACTACTCTGCATGGGATTATACTGATAAGTACTTGTCATTATACATTTGTCCAAACTCACAGAACACATGACACCAAGAGTAAAACATAAGGCAGACTGTGGACTGTGGACACTAGTGCTTATAACATACGTAACACTCTGGTACACTGACAATGGGGAGGCTATACTTATGTAGGAGTAAGCTGTGTAAGGTCCATTTTGCTGTGAATCTAAATAAACAAGAAGAAGAAACTGTTACACTCTGGCTTTCAAGGCCAAACTCAGTGGGCTGCTTCTCCCATGTTCCCTGTGGAATTTTTTTCCCAATACAGGAGATGAATCCTGGTCTTTTGAACTGTGTTACCTTTTCAGCCGTTTTTGGTCTTTTCTGAGATACAGTCTCCTTAAATTGCCCAAGTGGAACTTGAGTTTGCTATCCTCCTGCCTCAGCCTCCCTTACCTCTGAGATTATAAGTGTGCATCACTATACTGGCTCCTGTGGACTCTTACTTTATACTATGCATCCTTGTCTCTGATTTGCAGACAAGCTGAACACAAGGGTGTCTGTTATTTATGTTAAATATTATATCTCTAATCTAGTAACATACCCTGTACGCACATAATTTCTGCCTTTTAACAAAAGAGGTGGGAGGGCTGAAGATGTAGCTCAGTGGTGCCTCTGAGCTGGCAAGTGGAAGGTTTGATCCTTGGTACCTCCAAAAATTTTTTTTTGAGATAGGATCTTACTTTGTAGTTCAGGCTGGTCCTGAGCTCACTATGTATACCAAGTGAGCCTGGAACTCACAGTGATCTTCCTGCCTCTGCCTCCCAAGTGCTGGGATTACAGGCGTGAGCCACCACACCCAGCACTGTGGTATGCGGTAAAAACAACTAAAAAACATGGATAAAATACAGCAGCCAACAAAGAATTACCAAGATAGTGAGAATTAGTGGGTTGATGTCCAAGCAGCAACCTAGAAAGGTAAGCCCTGCACCACAGCTGCTTTTGTCTGGAGGTTGTTTGCTGAAATGAAGAGACAGCTGAGAAGCTGAGCTGCACATTTTACAACTCCACAGAGCTCCGGGGAAAGCCAGGATTGAGGCCTGCCAACTCTCAGAGGCCGAGTAAACCAGTCCACGGCTTGGGCGCCTCGAGGAAGGGTAGCCTGGAAGTTATGCAGCTGCCACAAGATTGCTGCCCCGCTGCATTAGGTAGCCCAGAAAATGTTTAGCCCAAAGACTGGACGAAGGAAGTCCCAGGTGGCTAATGTCTCCTGGCACCTGCCAAAAGAAAGCAAACTCCTCTTTAGTATCTGAGAGCACTATCTTAGGCTCCATTTATTCTGACAAATAATCTTTCTGCCTTCATCATCCATTATAGAGAGTTGGGATCGTGAGATGGCTCGACGGAAAGAACAGGAACCGACAGGAATGATGGCTGACAGAAACAGCTGCACGGGAACCCTGGATCTCAAAGTCAGAGGCAGATTTTCCGAACAACTTTGCTTACTCTGTCCAAGAACACAGAAATCATACTTGAAAATTTTGTCACAAAGTGGAAATCATAATTTTAAAAACGATGAAAAATTTTGGGAAAGACTCAAATAGGAAGTAGAGAAAGTTAAAAATTAAAAACCAGCATGATCAAAATTAGAAAGTTAACAGAAAAGCCTGTGTCACAGAAAATTAGACATAGCTAACAGTGAATTAGTGAAATGAATATTACTTATGTTCCATGAAGTTTGCCTAATAGTTATAAAAGATATTTCATTTATCCCTAAAAAAGGAACTTGCTTTGACAGCGTGTGAACAATTTAGATCTAAGATGTCCAGGCCAAATTTTCAAGGGTACAATGGTGGGAGTTTGGGGAGATGATTAGCATGGGGACACTAACATGCTAATCACCTTCCGAAACTCCCACTTTTCCACCTTTTCTCTTCTCTCTGGCTCCTCGCTCTCCCTGAGCAGCTTCATCCGCCATGATGTTTCATCTGCTTTGGGGCCAGCCTACTACGGACTGCAACCGTGAGTTGTGTATGTCAGGTAATTGTGTCTCTAATGAAAGGTTGAATAATACATTGGTTTTTCACCCCATTTGGTAATACTGTAAACTCTTTGTTCTTCTTAAAATGTCATCAACGTGTTAATGTGAGACTTGATTTGACCATGATGTTCTTGAAAAAACTTTTTTGAAAAAAATTTAATACCTCATGAGCATTTAATAAAGGAAAGTGGTATGCGATTGAGAGAAAGTGTAAGGAGGCAATGAAAATCGATGTGCTACTAGTCACAGTGGACGTGACCTCTAACTTATAGCAGAAATTACAGCTTCGAGCTCTGACATATTTTACTGGCTCTGAGCCCTGAGCATCAGTCTCCTTGAACGCCTCCGAAGACACTGACAGCATTTTCTGGAGCATGAGGAGACTCCAAGCTCTCCCTGCCTGGAAGAGGGAGTAAGAGAAAGTCAGAAAGTCACTCCCAGTGACTCTGGGAGAAGACACTGATACGTGCTGTGGAGCAGGTCATTCTGCTACCTGGTTCCACCTCTCCCCACTGACTTGCTACCTGCTTAGGTGAAAGGTGTGTGTGTGTGTGTGTGTGTGTGTGTGTGTGTGTGTGTGTTCAAACTTTTTGGTCTAACTTTAAAATATCAAGTGTAAGTTTTTATGCTTAACTTTATTATAGTCAGAACTTAAAAATCTGTAGTAAAGCATGAGTTGACAGATGGAAAATATATTTCATTAAACAGTGGAGGAATAGCTAAGATATAAATTATACATTAAGAAAATCATCTAGGCCGGGGAGTTAGCTCAGTGGTTCCGGCGCCTGTCTCGCAAGCGCAAGGACCCGGGTTCGATTCCCCGGTAACCACATAACAATACTGGGTGTGGAGACCCACACCCAGCAGCAACCAGTACCACATACCACAGTGCCGGGCGTGGTGGCTCATGCCTGTAATCCCAGCACTCGGGAGGCAGAGGCAGGAGGATTGTG
>PVIR01034861.1:0-16891 GCA_004026965.1 Petromus typicus | reverse complement strand
CAGCCTCCAACTCACATCACAATCCTCCTGCCTCTGCCTCCCGAGTGCTGGGATTACAGGCGTGAGCCACCACGCCCGGCACTGTGGTATGTGGTACTGGTTGCTGCTGGGTGTGGGTTATGTGGTTACCGGGGAATCGAACCCGGGCCCTTGCGCTTGCAAGACAGGCGCCGGAACCACTGAGCTAACTCCCCGGCCCTATTTTTTTATTTTTTTTTGAGACAGGGTCTTGCTTTGTAGTTCAGGCTGGCCCTGAGCTCAGCCTCCAACTCACATCACAGCAATCCTCCTGCCTCTGCCTCCCTAGTACTGGGATTACAGGCGTGGGTACTGTGGTATGTGGTACTGATTGCTGTGGGCATGAGTCTCCATGCCCAGTATTGTATATGGTCACCGGGGATCGAACCGGGTCCTTGTGCTTGCAAGACAGGCGCCGGAACCACTGAGCTAAATCCCCAGCCCAACTTTTAAATTTTTTGATGGCAAAATGCACACTGGAATTGATCATTTAAACTATTTTAAGTATGCAATCATTAATTTCAGAACTCTTCAAACTACTTTCAAAAGAAACTGCTCTTAGCTGAGAGTGACGACACACACCTGTTATCTCAGCATTCTGGGAGGCTGAGGCAGGAGGATAGCAGATGTGAGCTCAGATTGGGCAATTTAGCAATTCATTGAGGTCCTGTCTCAAAATAAAATGAACTTAATAAAAATGGAAACCAAGGGTGGTGGTGCACACCTGTAATTCCAGCATCAAGAGGCTGAAGCAGAAGGATTGCCATGAGTTTGAGGCCAGCCTTTGTTACATAGTGAGGCCCTGTCTCAAAAAAACAAACAAAAAATGAGTTGAGCATGTAGCTCAGTGTGAAGGCCTTTTTGCTTTTTCCATTACTAGAGATTGAGCCCAGGATCTCATGCATGCTAGGGAAATGCTGTACCACTGAGCTACATCCCCGGTTCTTTTTATTTTGAGACAGTTTCTCTAAGTTGTCCAGGCTGGCCTGGAACTTGCATGTTTTCTGCCTCAGCCTTCCAAATAGCTAGGATTACAGGGTTGCACCACTGTACCTGGCTCTCCTCTTGATAATGCTCTTTGATATGCAAAGGCAAATCCTGATGAAGTCCAATTCATCTGTTTTTCTTTTTTCTGCTTGTGTTTTGGTGTGATAGCTAAGAATCCATTGCCAAATGCAACCTTATGGACAATCTTCTATTTTTTTTTTCTAAGAGTTTTACACGTTTAGCACTTATACTTGCATTTAAAAAGACTGATTTTTCACTTAAGTTTGTATGCTACAGGATCTAACTTCATTCTTCCATATATGGCCATCCAGTTGTCCCAGCAACATTTAAAGAAGACCTTTGTTTTCTCTTTGAAGTATTGGCCTTCTTGTGGGGCCATGGACAGGCTAACTTCTAGAAACACAACTCTGTTCTGGCGATTTCTATGCCTGCCCTTTTTCTGGCGTCAGATTATTTTAATGTGGCTTTATAATAAGATTTGAAACTGGGAAGTGTGAGTACTCCAAGGTTATTCTTTTTTTTTTCTTTTTTTTTGAGACAGGGTCTTGCTTTGTAGTTTAGGCTGGCCCTGAGCTCAGCTGCTAACTCACATCACAGCAATCCTCCTGCCTCTGCCTCCTGAGTGCTGGGATTACAGGCATTGGGATGTGTGGTACTGATTGCTGATGTGCGTGAGTCACCACACACTGCATTGTTGTATGTGGTTATTGGGGATTGAACTAGGGACCTTGTGCTTGCAAGACAGGTGCCGGAACCACTGAGCCAAATCTCCAGCCCTTTTCTTTTGCAGCACCAGGGATTGAACTCCAGACTTTGCACTTGCAAGGCTGATGCTAGAACCACTAAGCTGAACTGCCAGCCAATCTTCTCTAATCCTGAACCTTTAGGGAGTTTTTCATTGGCCCTGGTGGCACATTCTGGGAAACTGAGGCCGGAGGATCAGAATTTGAGCCCAAGGTGGGTAACTTAGAGACTTAATGAAACTTTGTCTAAAAATAAAAAGGGATGTGAAGGCCACGGGCTGCTGAACAAACAAAAAAGGGAGTCCCTATGGATGTGCTGGTGCACACCTATAATCCCAGCACTTGGGAAGCAGAGGCAGAAGGATTGCCATGAGTTCCAGGCCAGTCTGAGGTACATTCATAGTGAGTCAAGGCTGTCTGGACTACTGTACTATGCAGTGAGATCTGTCTCAACAAAAGAGGATGTTCTCCTGATCTATTTCTCATCAACCAAGTAGAACTACTGTTCCCCAAACTCTCACACACTCCATCAGCCGTTTCCCTTTGCCTTCCTACCGATCGGGTCCGCTTTTCTTACTTAGAATCCAAGACTGTGTAAGCTGTGTAGCCTGTCACATCAGTCAGACTGTTTGTTCATTTTATAGATGCAGAGACTGAGGCCCAGAGAGAAAGCTTGAAGTGCCACTCAGGCAGTGAGTAACGGGTGGGACAGTGGGACAGACCTGGGGTCTTTGGTTTGATTCTGTTTCTACTACAGCGTGGAGTCTCAGCGGGGAGACTTGGGCGATGTATTTCCCTTGGTGCCACAAGGCCCAGTCCTCCAACCCTCTGGGGCTACTGTGTCCATGTGACATCTGTCCACAGGAAGAACAGGCCTTCTTGAAGGCTGCTGTCCTGGCCTGGTTCAACCCCTCCCTGTCATTTTGAAAGAAACTGCTAAATCCACAGAGGGATGTGAAACTGCGAGGAGAGATAAAGATTTGGGGGTGACACCCATCGCAGAGTTTAGAGGACAGAATTTGGAGCTGCTGAGGACCCACATGTGCTCTTTATATCCTTGTACAGGCCATGGTGGTTTTGTCGATACCTCTTGTTTTCCTGCTGGTGCTGGGCAGAGGTGAGAGTGAGTTGGACGCCAAGATTTCATCTCCAGGAATGGCCACAGATTGGGGGGATCCTGACCTGTCCCAGCCAGGACCCTGTCAGGCGGCCTCCTCCTGCCAGAAGTGCATCCTTTCACACCCAAGCTGTGCATGGTGCAAACAGCTGGTAAAGCATCTGAGCCCTATGTCTGTGTACGCACGCCATGGGTGTAGGCGTGGGGGTAGATTTGTGGTGCTGTGTGGTCACGTGTGTGATTCTTCTGAGTACACTCTGGAGTTTCAGGTGTGACTATGTGCACACAGGGCTGTTATGTGTGTGTGTGTTCACGTGTTTGCCATTCCTGTGCGTGTGCCATCCGATTTGTATGTTTATTGGTGTGTGGAGGATGCGTGATCCTGACTGCAGAGCCGCCTGTGCTGTGGGAATCTGTGCTTGTATATTGGTAGAACAGCCTGCTGTGCTGAAAAAAAGTGTGTGGGCTACTTTAGGGTGTTATAAGAAGATACTACAGGGCTGGGGTTTAGCTCAGTGGTTCCAGCTCCTGCCTTCTAAGTGCAAGGTCCCAAGTTTGATCCCTGGTAACTACATATGACATAAGATACTACAGACTGGGTGGCTATTCTTTTTTTTTAAAATAGAGTCTCATTATGTAGTTCATTCTGGGCATGAACTCACTATGTAACTCCTTAGCTTTAAAGTTGTGACAGTCCTCCTGACTCAGCCTCCAGTGTTCTGGGAATTCAGGCATGTGCTATTATGCTGGATAAGAAGAATGTATAATTTATTACAATTTGGGTGGCTGAAAAGGCCAAGATCCAAGTGCTGGCTGGTTTGGTTGCCCAGCTAGGGCCCTCTGCCTGCCTTGTTATGCCCTTACCCAGTAGAGAGAAAAGATTAAGCTCTCTGGTGTTTATGTTTATAAGGGCACTAATCCCATCACAAGGGGCCCATCCTCACAACTTCATCTAAATCTAATGACCTCCCAACAGACCCATCTCCAGATTCTAACACATAGACGGTTAACATGGGAATTTGGAGAAAGAACTGTCCAGTCTGTAGCAGAAAGTATCCGAGTTTCTGAGTCGCAGTACCTGGATGTGTAGCAGCCTGCAGCTGGGCTGGCAGGAGGAAGGGATGGCTTCCACCGGCTGTGTGCAGGGGTGGGAGTGAGCCGGAAGCCTTAAGCTTCCTAAGTGGCTAAGGAGGCTGCAAGAGTAGTCTGGTCCGCTGATCTACAAGGCTATTCTTTGTTTAGACCTTAAAGAGGTAGGGCTCACAGCAGAGCCCCCAGGCTACTGGGCGGGGGCTGGGCAGGATCACCAGCTCTCCTCTCACCGGAAGATGAAGAGTTAGTTCAGGGCTAGATTCCGCTGGGGTGAGGAAGTTTCAGAGGGAGGAAGCGGGTAGTACAGCAGGGAGAGCCGAAGGGCAGACTGAACTCAGTCTTCAGGAGGCAGAGGTGCCAGGCTGCGGTTGGAAAGATGGGCTTCAGGACAGTCAGGTCCACGTCTGCCTTCTACGATCCCTACACCAGGGGCTGGCACCCCAGCCAGCTGAGAAGCCACCCTAACCATTTCCTTCCCCTGCGGCTTCCTAGTCAGTGCAGGGATACCAGACACACGGAGGGGAGGCATCTCCTCCGCGACCCTGTCCTCTGCCTCTCCAGCAACTGTGGGTCTTAGCTTGACCTCCTTCTCGGTCAGGTAGGAGCATGCAAGAGACACTGAGCTCTCTCTGTGGCAGTGAGGTCCCTGAGATCTCTACAGGAAGTCTGTGGCTCCGCGGGTGGGGAGGGATAAGTGGCTGAGGGGGAGTGGAGGGGACTGATTTCCCAAAGTGGGGGCTCTGACAAGGAAGAAAGGGCCAGAGTGCAAGGACAGCCGGAGAGGAGAGGGGCGGGAACCCGAGAGGCTCCAACAGTTGCCTGAGAGCGAAGGAACCCGGGCGACAGAGTTCGCAGGTGGATCTGGGAGCCGGCAGGGGCCCTGGGTGCGGAGGTCCCGACACGCCTCTTCTCGCCGCCCAGAACTTCACCGCTGCTGGGGAAGCGGAGGCGCGGCGCTGTGCCCGACGAGAAGAGCTGCTGGCTCGGGGCTGCCCCGCACAGGAGCTGGAGGAGCCCCGCGGCCGGCAGGAGGTGCTGCTGGACGAGCCGCTCGGCTCCGGCGCCCGCGGCGAAGGCGCCAAACAGCTGGCGCCGCAGCGGGTCCGGGTCACACTGCGGCCAGGTGAGTCCCCGGGCGGCGCGGCCCGGGCGGGGGTCCGACTGCGCTCGGCTGATTCGCATGTGCTCGCCCAGGGGAGCCGCAGCAGCTCCGGGTCCGCTTCCTCCGCGCCGCGGGATACCCGGTGGACTTGTACTACCTCATGGACCTGAGCTACTCCATGAAGGACGACCTGGAGCGCGTGCGCCAGCTGGGCCACGCCCTGTTGGTCCAGCTGCAAGAGGTCACCCACTCCGTGCGCATCGGTAAGCCGACGCGAGCCACCCTCCCAGCCTTCGCCTCTGCCGCTGCCTTGGACCGCTGCCTTAGTTCTGCCCAAGTCCTGGACTCAGACCCAGTCCCTGCCTTCAGTACTTTCACAGACCTGCCAAGCCTCCAGATTTTGACTTCTGTCCCTAGAAACACCATCTTCTAGGCCACAGCTGAGAAGATGCAGGACTAACTGTCCAGTAGGACGGCCCACTTTACAGGGGCACCAAAGCGCGAGGCTGGAGCAATGGCGTTCAGAAAGCTGCACTGGGCCTCCTACCCTGACAGGGCCCTGATGCCGCCGTCCCAGCCCGGCGTCCCCTGGGCACTGGCTGCGCTGCCCAGCTCTTCATCCTGTGCTCATCTCTCCTGTCCTCAAGAGCTTCTCCTGTGCCTCCTGTTGCTTCTCTACCCCGCACCCTGGTTTCCCTCAGCCTTAGGAAGCCCCTGACCTTACACTATGACCTCTTCCTAGTCCTCAGCCTGCTGGTCTCATGCTTTGCTGGGTACTGGGTCCTTGCCTTCTGGGAGGACTTCCCATTGCTTCTCCAGGACTAGCCTTCCCTTCCCGTGGACTCCTTCCTTTGTGCCAGCAGTGACCCCTGGCACAGCCTCTCTGCCCTCCTCCAGGTTTTGGCTCCTTTGTGGACAAAACAGTTCTGCCTTTTGTGAGCACGGTGCCTTCCCGGCTGCGCCATCCCTGCCCCAGCCGGCTGGAGCCCTGCCAGTCACCTTTCAGCTTTCACCATGTGCTGTCCCTCACCGGGGATGCCCAGGCCTTTGAGCGGGAGGTGGGACGCCAGAACGTGTCCGGCAACCTGGACGCACCTGAAGGTGGCTTTGATGCCATTCTGCAGGCTGCGCTGTGCCAGGTGAGGGGGTGGGGCAGGGTGAGCGTTTGAGTGGCTGTTAGGGCCAGGACTGCATCTCTGAGGTTACCATTCATATCATCTTCACTGTAGTTTGGATATTTATTGTTTCGATGTACTTTTCATTTGGATATTTAACAATTACTTAGTGGATTGGGGTGAAATATAGTACCCTGAGGGAGAGGCTCCTTTTTCTCCTTCACTTCAGTTTGGAGGTTGGGGAGAGCAGGAGAAGCAGGGAGCTGTGGCAGAGGGAAGGACAGTTGGCACATCTGTGGCTCATGGGCTGGCTGAGGTGGCTCCAAGGCCATGCCCAGGTCCACAGCCCAATGCCCCCCATAACAGGAGCAGATTGGCTGGAGAAACGTTTCCCGGCTGCTGGTGTTTACTTCAGATGACACATTCCACACAGCTGGGGATGGGAAGTTGGGTGGCATTTTCATGCCCAGTGATGGGCACTGCCACTTGGACAGCAATGGCCTCTACAGTCGCAGCTCAGAATTTGTGAGTGCCTCCTCCGTACAGCCCTCTTCTTCTGAGCCCCTTTAGCCCCTGTTCCCCAGCCCCTGGTCTCACAGTCCTCCCTGGTGACCATCCTACGGATAACCTGCCATCTTCCCCTGCAGGTCCAACTCTCCTGTCCTCAGCGCTGGGCTGGGGAAACGTGTGTCTTGAACTCCTTCCTTCTCTTTACTAAGTCTCCAGGACTCTTCCAGCTGGTGGAAGCCTGGGTCCTGGGTATTCTGGGCTGAGGGCATCTGGCACACTGTGGGATCTGTGGTGCTCACCTTGTCCACTCCTTGCCTCAGGACTACCCCTCTGTGGGTCAGGTAGCCCAGGCCCTCTCTGCAGCAAACATCCAGCCCATCTTTGCTGTCACCAGTGCCACACTGCCTGTCTACCAGGTGAGAGCCGAGTGCAGATCTTGCGTGCCCCTGCTTTCCTCAGCTCCTCCAGACCAATTTCCACCCTCCTGCCCCATGTGTCTCCTCTCCCGGCCCCAGCAGCCCGTATCCTTAGAGCTGTGTCCCGATGCCCTCTCACCTCCCAACTCAGGAGCTGAGCCAGATGATTCCCAAGTCTGCGGTGGGGGAGTTGAGTAATGACTCCAGCAATGTGGTGCAGCTCATCATGGACGCTTACCACGTGAGGCCCAGGGGCTGGGGGCGCGGCAAGGGTAGGCATAGGCTGAGATGAGAGGGATCTTTAGCTGCGGTGTTGGGACTGAGGGCTCATCTATCTTTCAGTTCTGCCGTTCCACGGCTGTTCCCCGCAGACTGCATGTACATGGCTGTCGTGGGTAGATCACTCTCACATCCACACGCTTTATTTTGTTTCTGATTTTTGTCTTTTGGAGAGAAGGTCTCACTATGTAGTCCACGTGCCCTTGAACTTGTATGGATCCTCTTGCCTCAGCTTTCTGAGTGCCAGGTTTGCACATGTGTACCACCTCGCCTTGCCATTCAGGTTCTGGTCTGCACAGAGCCTGAGCCCTGCTCTGGGCAAGGAAAGGCAAGCATATTCCCTGGGATTTTCCATCACATGGAGTGATTTCCTAGTGCACAGACTGCTCCACTTAATCCCCCTGCTTCACAACCATCATTACCCCTGTTTACAGATGAGGAAAGAGACACAGAAGGCCAAGTGCTTGCCCATGGTCACATAGATAACCACTGTACCTGGTGAGCCACTGAGCCATCTGAAGCCTGATTTCACTGTTGATAAACAATTCAGAACCAAAGACTTTTATTTTATTTATTTATTTAGGATTTTTTTTTAAAGACAGTTTTACTATGTAGTTGAGGCTTGCTTCAAACTCCTGGTGATCCTCCTGCCTCAGTCTCCCAAGTGCTGGGATTGCAGGCATGTGCCACTGTGTTGGGCAGAACTAGACTTTTAGAAGTGGAATAAAAAGTCCAAAGTGTTTCTTATACTTCTGTTACAACTCTCCATCTAGATTGTGGGGCTCTTGACAGGGACCACGTCCTAAACCATGGTGAGACTGAGATAGCACCAGACTTCCCAGGGCAAACTATGTGTCGTGGGTGCTGCCTTCAGATCCCAGGTGCACACAGACGACGTGTCCTGGGGTTTGACGAACAGCCACTGCAGATTACTGTGTCCAGGTGGCTGTGGCTGGCAGCTGGGCTGCCATGCTGTGGGAGTGGTTCCTCAGTTCTCTTTTGAGTCCTCCTGAAATTCTACTCCCTGGGGAGGATGGAAGGAGCCCTGGGGAGACAGAGGGTAGGTTCAGACCGAACTGGAGAGGACTAGGGTGGGGTTGGGGGTTTTGTCCTCACATGGTTCCTCTGGTCCTGCAGAATCTGTCATCCACTGTGACCCTCGAACACTCTTCACTCCCCAGTGGGGTCAACATCTCTTATAAATCCCAGTGTGGAAGCTCTGAGGAGGGTGAGGCTGGGGACCGGGGACAGTGCAACCATGTTCATGTCAACCAGGAGGTGAGAACCAGCCAGGGTCGCTGGAAGGGGGTGGTGGGGCTGGGCCACTGATGCAGGTGGTGGAAGATGGGGCAGGCTTGGGCATGCGCAGAGGCAGGGTTGTCTTCTGCTGGTCCTTTGGGAGGGGTGTGTGAAGGTGTGAGCAAGATTGTGTATCTTAACATTTCCCAAGGGGTGGCATTCTGCCTGATCAGGGGCTTGGACTCTGCTGTGCGTGTATCACTCAGTCTGGCTCCTGCCTGCCTTATCCTCAGGTTAATTTTTTGGTTACCCTCCAAGCTGCCCATTGCCTCTCAAAGCCCCATCTCCTGAGGCTCCGAGCTCTCGGCTTCTCAGAGGAGCTGACTGTGGAGCTGCACACACTGTGTGACTGTAACTGCAGCGACACCCAGCTCCGGGCTCCCTACTGCAGCGATGGCCAGGGGCACCTTCAGTGCGGGATATGTAGGTGAGGGCCTCCTGTCCCTTCATCCAGCTGACTTCTGTGGTGACTGTCTTCGTGTTCCTTCTTACTCTCTACTCTCCCACTGGGGTCTGCTAGGATTCCAGGACTGATTACCACACCCCAAAGTTTCCCTGATAGGTCCAAAGCCTGCCCTGGAGCAGAACCCCGCTGCTCTTCCCTGCCTCCACCTGTGGTGCCCCACGGGGTCTTGGCACTTCTACCACTTGTCTCTGTCTAGTTCTTTCATCATGGGTTCACCGGGTCCTGTGAGATAGGTCAGGAGTGGTCAGACTCACGAACCCCTCTCCTGTGTTTCCTTCCAGTTGTCTCCCAGGCCGCCTGGGTCGGCTCTGTGAGTGCTCAGAGGCCGAGCTGTCCTCCCCAGACCTGGAGTCTGGGTGCCGGCCCCCCAATGGGACAGGGCCCTTGTGCAGTGGGAAGGGACGATGTCAGTGTGGACACTGCCGCTGCAGCGGTCAGAGCTCTGGACACCTGTGTCAGTGTGATGATGCCAGCTGTGAGCGACATGAAGGCCTCCTCTGTGGAGGTACGGAGATCCTTTGGAAGGTGGGCAGGGTTCGAGGGGTCCTCCTCAGGGCACTGGGGTTTCAATCTGGTATGTAAGTCAGAAGCTGTTCCTGGCACATCTGGGAGGGACTCGGTGTGTGGTCTTGGGGTGGTGCGACGGCCGACTGCACGTCGGGAGCATGGTTGTCACGTGGACACCCCACCCCAGGCTTTGGCCGATGCCAGTGTGGAGTGTGTCACTGTCAAGCCAACCGCACGGGGAGAGCATGTGAGTGCAGCTGGGACATGGACAACTGTGTCAGTCCTGAGGGCGGCCTCTGCAATGGCCATGGACATTGCAAATGCAACCGCTGCCAGTGTCTGGATGGCTACTTCGGGGCTCTGTGTGACCAATGCCCAGGCTGCGAGACACCGTGTGAGAAACACAGGTGAGGCTCAGGTCTTGTCGCGGGGTGGGGGGGAGTGGAATGGCTCACTGACACTCCCCACTTCATGGGCCGCAAGGAGGGGGCATCTGAGCAACACCTGCTCAGTTGTGACTCACTGGCACTCATCGGACAGGAACTGTGCAGAATGTGGCGCCTTTGGGACTGGTCCTCTGGCCACCAACTGCAGCATGGCTTGTGCACATGCCAACGTGACCCTGGGGTTAGCACCTATCTTGGATGATGGCTGGTGTAAAGAGAAGACATGGGACCACCAGCTGTTCTTCTTCCTGGTGGAGGACGAGGCTGGAGGCCGAGTTGTGCTGAGAGTGAGACCCCAAGAAAGTAAGTGAAGGTGCCATGTACTTTTTTTTTTTTTTGCTGTTCCAGGCATTGAATTCATACCTTGTGTTTGCAAGCAGGTGTGGTGCCCGAGCTAGCTAACTCCTTGGCTGCCAGGGGCATCTTCAATGGACCATGAAGTCTGATGGCAGGGCCTCAATGTGGGGATGGGGCTGTGATAACTGAAGCAAGCAAAAGCAGAGATGATGAGGCTAAGAAGGCCTCAGGCCAGTGATGGTGAACCTTTTGGAGCTTTCAGTGTCCACAGCCCATTGCATTATGTGTCACAGGATATCACTACTTTGAGGACAACCTTTCATTCTACTGGCTTCCCTTTACTTTTGGAGACGGGTCAGGAGCTGGACATACTGGGGCAGAATGCTGATGTGCTCCTCTGTCCACCCCACCAGTAGTTCGTTTGGTTTCCTTCCCACAGAGAGAGCAGACCACACTCAAGCCATTGTGGTAGGCTGCACAGGGGGCATTGTGGCAATAGGACTGGGGCTGGTCTTGGCCTACCGGCTCTCAGTGGAGATCTACGACCGCCGGGAATATACACGTTTTGAGAAGGAGCGGCAGCAACTGAAGTGGAAGCAGGTAGGCGGCCAGCTCCTTCCCACTGGGCTGTGCTCTCCTTGCTTGGCTTAGGGGTCTCCTTCCCCTACACTGCATACCCAGCCCTCTCTCTACTAGGCGCCTACACTTAGACAATCCTACTATCTTCCTTCGGCTCTTAGGTCCCAGCCTCTTAAGACGACAAAGGTGAGGAGGGGGAATTCTGAGATCTGCCCTCATCATTTGCATCTTTATTCCACAGGATAGCAATCCTCTCTACAAAAGCGCCATCACTACCACCATCAATCCGCACTTTCAAGGGGTTGAGAGTCCTGCTCCCTGAGGGAGAATCTACCCAGGGCCCCGAGCTCTGGGAGGACGGTGGGTGGAGGTTACGGCCGAGCAGGTAGCAGTCTAGTTGGGACTAATCTGCTGCTAAGGAGTGACTGCCAGCCTACTTAGTTTTCAGTGATACAGAAGGCCGCTTCCCACTGCTGCAGCCCTGCTCCTCACCTCGTGATGAGCACGCCTTGTTCTCCATGCAATAAAGTATTTTATTGCCCACTAGCTGTCACTTTGCTCCACCCCAACACTTTCAGCCTGGACTTCAAGAAGTGTCAGGTCCATTTCTCCTCTGGGCATCTGAGGGCAGGGAGCAGCCTGGGACTCACCTCTCCAGGACGGGGAGTGCGCGGGCTCTCAGGTGTACACAGACTGCACCACGGCCTTGGCTGGCATCTGCCCAGGTCCCGCTGTGCACAACCTTCCACAAAACTAATAGTGTTTCTGCTTCTACTTGTTGCCCCTCAGTCAAGAAGGGGGAGTTTTAATAGGATGCTGGAATTGAGGGATTGGTTATCTTAGGGAGAAAACTACAACCATCTGGCTGGAGCCCAGAGAAAAAGCTTCACCAGACGACAGGCTTCCCAAAAAGGAGACGGAATTTAGAAAAGCCCCCTTTATTTAAATATCCTAAATATATCACGAAGGAACATACACTGCACTTTAATGGTAAAAAGATACAAGTTTATAACATCTTATAAAAACTACCATTTAAAAGTGATCTTGTTCATTTAAGTTCCCTCCCCCGTAGCAAAATAAGTGTATTAAAAAAAAAAAAAATGTGGGAAGGGAAGGTAAGGGGGATTGTTGAAGACAAAGCCCCAGGGCTACAGCAGAGGCAAAGAGCATCTGGGGAGAGGTGAAGAGTTGTGGTGGACTCCACTCCTGTCACCCCTCCAATGCCAAGCCATGGGGCACGTAATCAGTAGCTAAGTGATGACAAGAGGCTGCTGGGGCACGGACAGAAAGATGGGGTGCAAGAACCCAGCCAGAAGCGGGCACTATCGTTCCCAGGTCCCCCGACTGCACGTCCTGCTGAGGGCTTGCCCTGGCTCCACTTCTGCGCACTTTAAAGGACCCTGAGGCATCTTTCCAGTCACGGCTTCACCCTGGGTGAGGAGAGGAGGGCACAGAGCCCAGAAACCTTTGCAGTGGTCTTGCTCGGTGGGTTCTCTGGGGCAGAAATGAGGCTCCTGGGCCTTGTCACCCCTTTGTGTGTCTCCTCACACATCCATTGTCCTGGAACATCAGTACTTGAACTGGACTAACTGCCTGCTCCCGAGTTCCCCAAGCCCCGGCCTTGATAGGGGCGGTTCTGGTACAGCTATCTGCACACATGCTCAGAAGTTCCCACCCGTCCACCAGGCAGGAAGCCAATGTCCACTGGGGTCAGGGGACGTTCTGACCTAGCACACACACTCATATACACAGGGGCACAGGTCACTCATGATTCTCTCCATACAACCCCCCATCCCAAGATCAGCTCCAAGTGGCAGGGACCGGGCTCCCACTTTCAAAAGTACTTTTAGGAGAATCACTTTCTCAGTGTATCCTCCTTCCCAGAGTTGAAAGACAGAAGAGTCCCAGCTCTAGCAGGGCCCTCTCACAGGAAGGGGCCGGCTCACATGCCGAAATGTGCTCCTGCTTGCAGAGTTACTGGGCAGACCCAAGGACTGAGGTGTAGGTTGGGGACATGAACGGGAGTGTCAGCATAAAGCTAGAACACACATGGCAGCGGACATTCCTCAGCGTCTCAAGGAGCTCAGATGCCATCAGAGAAAAGCTGAAGGATGCCAGATCTCCTTTATTCTTTCCTGAAAGCTCTCTACCTCAGAGCAATGGGGAACTGTCACCACCACACCCCAGGATAGATAGCTACTGTCTCAATCACACTTCCTGGAGGCGCCATTGCAGAGTCCCTCAAAAGTTTGGGACTCAAGTCTACCCAGTCTTCATGATTACTCTTAGGACAGTCCCCCCCATTCTTACCTGTCAAGGTAGGCTATAGGGGGTGGCCAACCATACCCTGGAATCTGTTATAAGGATCCTTTCTATAGCAAGAAGAAAAAGGGTCTTTTATTTCACCTTAGAAAATACACACACAAGTCCTGGTTTGGGTCATAAACACCCTAACCACTAGCCTGTTGAACTGATCTAAAAAACCCTTATGGAACAGAGCCCTTCTGTTCCCTAGATGGCTTCCTCAGCTCTTGCTGGGACCTCAAGCTCCTCTCAGGTGTGTGTGGGAAGCAACTGTTTTATGTTCATCTCCCATAAGCCTAGGGCCAGGGAAAGGTCCGGTTCAATAATTCAACACCTCCTCTAAGTACACATGAGCACTCAAGTTCCATACACACACCTGATCACTGTTGTTGGGGTGGACTTGATAGTGGTTTTGGAGCAGAGAGGAGCAAAAAATATGGGTAAGAGCAAAACCCACATGAAGTTTCTCCCTGTGGTCCTTTCCCTGCAGCATCCCTCATGTCCTGGTCTTTGCCAGGTGGGATGTCTACTAAGAGGCCAAAATCTTGTTCTTTGAGACCAAAGGCCAAACGCTTACTTACTCCTTTACCTGAATACAGTGATAGGGCTTGGCAGGAAGAACTGCACCTACTGCTCAGCAGCTGTGTCAAGTGCTGCCAAATCCCGGTTTCCTAAGCAGTTGTAGCTAACTCGGGACTAGTCCTGGGCTGTCTCTAAGAGGGCACAAGGAGAACTCCTTTGAAATCCACGATTCCTTGCTCAGCATTTCTGCCTGGCTTTAGGAATCAATGACAGTGAGGTAGCCACAAATCGTATCCAAGACTAACGGTCCAGAGAGAAGGAAAAGGCTCTGTGGGTCCCTCTCACCCAAGTTTCCTCCAAAAGGCACTTGAGCTGACCTTAACAGTACCTGTGCAGCCCAGGCCATTGTAACACCCATGGGCATGACTCTTGCTCTTCTAAGGAGTGAGCGGTGCTGCCCACTCTTCTTGGACTCAGGCCTTGTCTGCTCCTCCCATGTTTCCTTTTGTCTCTACAGTGTATAAGAAGGCCAAAGTAAGTTCATGTGCCATCCCTGATCTTACTCTCCCTCAAATAAGAGGTGAGATGTAGGTCTGTGGAACACTGAGGATCTACTGTAACTAAGAACTCAATTTGGGGGAGGGCAGCCATAGTCCTTACTTTGGAGTAGGACTATAAAGTCCAGATTACCTGTATCCATAGTTTACCTGCTGAAACTGCTTTTGGATAAACAAAAACAAGAACTGAACAAGCTTCCTTCCCCAATCTTTCCCATTTCAGCTGCCAGCTGGAGTCCAAGGTTATGGGAACCACACTTTAGTCTTGGTCCTACACCATTAACTCCCCAACTGTGACCTCAGGCAAGGGCCCAGGGCCTAGCTCCCTTACCCAGGAATGCTGTGGAAACTTCCCGAGATACTCAGTCTGATATTTACAGAGCGCAGGCTCTGGAGTCACTGTCCCCTGAAGCATTCTTCTGGCCTCGCGGGTCCACTCCGTCAGGAGGGGGACAGGTCTGTAGAGGTGGTGGTGGGACCATCAGACCAGAGAGGGTGCACTCTTCAGTAGATTCTTCTGATCACTCCCACCACCCAGGGCCCCTTGCACCTATAGAGAAAACTGCCCGTCGGAAGTCTTGGTTTGGCACCCTTGGCACATCCGTTTGTGTCTGAGTAACCGATCTGTCCGAGAAAAACACTGTGAAGAAAGGAACGATTAAGTGCCAGAAAGGAGAAACTAACCAGAAAGGTTAACTCTGTTAACCAGCTTCTACCCCCGAAGGCACACGTGTCACATTCTATGCCCCTCAACATGTGCACGGATGCACAAGCACAAAGTGGTTAGAATGCAAGTATCAGCCTCGTGTGGTGGTTCATGCCTATAATCCCAGCTTTAGGGAGGCTGAGGCAGGAGGATCACTGTAAGTTTGAGTCCAGGGCCAGCCAAAACTACAAGACCATGTCTCAAAAAACCAAAAGCCAGAACAAATAAAAAATGCAGGTGCTGGAGCCAGCATGCTTGGTGCTCTCACCTAGGAGAAAACCCAACCCAGGTAAGACATTTAAAGGCCCTTGATTGGTACACTGGTCTGTAACACGAGGCTAGAAGTCCCTACTCACAGCACAGCTGCTTCATTCACTGACCATTTATTGAGTATCTATCTCAAGAAGATGTAGTTTAAAAGCCTCCCTCAAGCAAGTTTCACTCTAGTATTGTAAAGATTTGATGTTAACAGTGTGGAACAAAGCCCGAGACCAAGCAAAGGAACCAAACCAGAAGGTATCAGCTAGTATCATTCATCTCTTGTTCTTGTCTTATTTTGGTCCTGATACCACATTCTCATCAGATGGGAATGTGACCCTCAGGACAAACATTCTGTCTCTTCTTCCATTCTAACTGCATGAGTTCTCTGGTTTGAGTATTGGGACTCAAACTCAGGACTCATGCTTACCAGACAGATGCTGTGCGGCTGAATTAAAAGCTTGGCTGCATGCGCCATGATAATGGACTGAATCCTAACTAAACCCTGGATCTCCAGTGTCCCTGAGAAACTCTACTTTTCTGAATCCAAATTTCCCCACATGTGAAATGAAGACAACACAGCTACCTTATGCAGCTAATGTGCAGGTTAACTTTTAAAAAGCCTGTGTGGACATGTTCTCAATATTCCAATGACCTATTCCTACTAATAGCTGCAGAAAGCCAGAGAGATGCATTTCATCCTGAGGTATTGCGTGTTAGCGGGTGGCTCCCTTGTCAGTCAAGCTTCTGTGTGGCGCCATAGTGGAGACAGAGGGTGTGTGGGCCTTACCTGATGACATCGTTCACATTGGTAAGGCTTTTCACCACTGTGGACGCGCTTGTGGCGTTCCAGGTGGTACTTCTGGATGAAGCGCATATCACAAATATCACACTCAAAGGGTTTCTCACCTGGCCCACGCGGGGAGAGAAGTAAATGTCAGGAGGGATATATAACAGGGACCACATTCTAGTTATCTTCCCAGATACCTAGGGTATCACATATGTGAAGGATCGCCAGTGCTACTATCTCGGTGGCACAGGGCCATGCATTCCACTTTCTTTGCTTATCCTCTTCCTCCATTTCCAGTATTTCCCTGGGAAATAAATCCAACTAGACAGGTACACATTCACACAGAATACAAGTTACGGACTCTTTCACCCTCTGAATACAAGCAAGAAACTTACCAGTGTGAATAAGGATGTGCCTCTTGAGGTGGTAACTGCTCCTAAAGGCTCCAAAGCAGTGCTCACAAATAAAATTTTTTGGAATCTTTACTTGAAAAGAACCATTTTGTTCCACGACCACCACCTGGGGGCAATAATTAGGCATGTTAGTTCCTGTTGGTCTGTTCCTGCAGGCCATTCTACTACGGGTGGACTTTGAGCTGCCAGATGAAGATTCACCCTGCTGTGGTCTAAAGGCACTGCCATTGCCCATCTGCCTTAGGGTTAAGGGCACTTCTGGGGAAGGAGGTGCAGTAGGTGAACTGTCTTCCTCTTCACAGCCAACATTCTAAGCATGATCTATGCTGGAGCTGGCATACCCTTGC
>PVIR01034860.1:0-17044 GCA_004026965.1 Petromus typicus | reverse complement strand
CACAGTGCCGGGCGTGGTGGCTCACGCCTGTCATCCCAGCACTCGGGAGGCAGAGGCAGGAGGATTGTGATGTGAGTTGGAGGCTGAGCTCAGGGCCAGCCTGAACCACAAAGCGAGACCCTGTCTCCAAAAACCTAAAAAAAAAAAAAAAAAAAAAATTTTCATTTGCAAATGAATTCATTTCCAAATAACATTATACCTTTTTTTTGTTTGTTTGTTTAAAACATTTTAACTATTGGCAAAAATATCTCACATTCTATATAAATTTAAATAGTTTCTTCCATTTCATAATATTTTTTATTCTTTTTGGTCTTTATTTTCACTTTAAATTTCTCACACCAGAGAGATGTGTAATATTTACACATTTGTATTCTGTTTATTTCACTTCAGAATATGTTCTCAGGTGTATCCATTTACCTAGAAATGTCTTAAGCTTATCCTTTATAGCTAAATAGTACCCCATTATATAAAAAACCACATATTTTTGATTTGTTCATCAGTTGATGGGCATTTGGATTGTTTCCAAGATTTAGCTATTACAGATTGTGTTGCTACAAGTATGTGTGAATATATTGCTGTGTGGTATATATTGCATTTAATTGATTTGGGAAGATACCCAGGAAGGAAATGGCTGGGATTATTCCTAGTTTTTTGAGGTGTCTCCACACTGATTTCCCCAGTGGTTGCACTGCATTTGTTATTGGTTAATTTCTTCTCTTTCTTTTTTTTTTTTTTTTTTTGAGACAGGGTCTGGCTTTGTAGTTCAGACTGGCCCTGAACTCACTCTGTAGCCCAGGCAAGCCTGGAAGTCACAGCAGACCTCCTGCCTCTGGCTCCCAAGTGCTGGAATTATAGGCATTAGCCACTACACCTGGCATTGTCGTATGTGGTATAGGGGATTGAACTAAGGGCCTTGCGTTTGCCAGGCAGGCTGTCCAGAACCACTGAGCTAACTCCCCGGCTCATTGGTTAGTTTCTTGATAAGAGCTGTTTTTTCTAGAGTGAGATGAAATCATAGCATTGTTTTAATTTTCATTACTTGAATGACCAGAGATATTAAACATTTTTAACATATCTACCTTTTTTTATCTGATAGGTGTGTATTCATCTCAGAAACCCATTTTTGAATTGAGTCTTTAAATTTGGGTAGACTGATTTTTTTCAATTCTTTTTTTTTTTTTTTTTTTTTTTTTTTTTTTTTTTTTTTTTTTTTTTTTTTTTTTTTTTTTTTTTTTTTTTTTTTTTTTTTAGTTTTTTTGAGACAGGGTCTTCCTTTGTAGTTCAGGGTAACCCCAAACTTGCTACATAGCCCAGGTTACCCTCAGACTTGTGGCAATCCTTCTGTCTTTGCCTCCCGAGTACAGTGCTGGAATTACAAGCGTGAGCTACCATACCTAGCGTTGTGGTATATGGTACTGAGAATTGAACTTGGGACCTTGTGCTTGTAAGGCAAGCACTGGAACCACTGAGCTAAATCCCTGGCCCTTCCTCAGGTTTTTCCTGTGTCTCTTAAGGATCTTTTCAAAACTTCTCCAATTTCTCTAAATTTGTTTTTGACAAATGCCATGGACAAAAGGCCTCTTACAGCAAGTGAGCTCTGAGTCACATCAGTAAAAAACCTCAGCAGTGGTTCTGGAACTGCCAGATAGACAGATAATAGGCTTGTGGGGATGAGGCTTTGGAGAGGCTTCTTGCTCCAGTACCTCTGAGGCATTGCCAGCTGCTGATTTTTGCTGTGATTCTGACAGTTGGTTTCATTGTTCCTTTGGAGCTAGAACTGGGTGGGGGGCAGGAACAGTAGAAAGTGTAAAAAGCTCACTGTTGCTTAGATTTGACCAAAAAATATTTTCCCCTTGAATTGCTGCAAACCTTTGGTTATTTTTCAGAGTTCTAAAATTCTTGGTTTTTTTTTTTTTTTTATTTTTTTTAGGTTTTTTGAGACAGGGTCTCGCTTTTGTGGTTTAGGCTGGCCCTGAGCTCAGCCTCCAACTCACATCACAATCCTCCTGCCTCTGCCTCCCAAGTGCTGGGATTACAGGCGTGAGCCACCACGCCCGGCACTGTGCTATGTGGTACTGGTTGCTGCTGGGTGTGGGTCTCCACACCCAGTATTGTTATGTGGTTACCGGGAAATCGAACCCGGGCCCTTGTGCTTGCAAGACAGGCGCCGGAACCACTGAGCTAACTCCCCGGCCCCTAAAATTCTTGTTTTAATAATTTTTGATAATTTCTTCATGCCAAAGTTACACTGAGCTTATAGAATAGTTCTATTTATTTATTCATTTATTTTGGGTTTTTTTTGAGACAGAGCCTCACAATGTAGTCCAAGCTGACTTTGACCTCACTATGTAGTCCGATTTGACCTTGAACTTGCAGGGATCCTCCTGCTTCAGCCTCTCAAGTACTAGGATTGAGCCACCTCACTCAGCTAGTATAGATTTTTGAGATGTGTTTGTATTTTTAACATGAAGTAATTCCTGCTCATATAACTGATAAAAAACAACATTGTATAAATTAGATCACCTGTTTCTCAGGCAGCATGTAATGTCAGTTGGCAAAACTTTCCAGGCTTCTTCCTGTGGGAACAATATATTTATAAGTACTGTTCCAGCAGAAAGGAGTTGCATGTGTGTGTGTGTGTGTGTATAGTTAATGCCATTTGTATTTGTTCTTATAATTTTTTTCACTAAAATAATCCCTGGTGATTGATTTTGTATTCTTAGTCTTTTTCAGTAAAACACTTTTAAAACATAAATTACCCATTTATTTTAAGGTGCTGGGGATTGAACCCAGGATCTTTTATATGCTAAGCAAATGCTCTACCACTGAGCTTTACTCTCCTACACTTTTTTTTGAAGCAAACATTGACATCATACTGAATGTATTATTTTGCAATTGAGAAAAGCTTTGTTAATTTTAGCCCTACCTTTTTCTTGCTGCATATCATTATACATTTCTTCCCTTGACAGACTGCTTGCCAGGCTTCCTAAGTGAATTTAGTCCCTTCTCTATTCATGATTGTCTTTCTTGATTCCAGAATTTCGCTGTTTTTAGTAGTCTGTATTGAATATCTTGTTCCTGTTACCTTTTTTGCCCTGTGCTAGTTTTTTCTTTCTTTTTTTTCCTTCCTTCTTTTCTTTCTTGAGATAGGATATTGCTATGTAGCCCAGCATAGCCTTGAACTCTCAGAAATCCACCTGCCTCAGTCTCCTAGGATCACAGGTGTGCACCAGCACACTCAGCATGCTGTGATACTTGTTCTAGATTCCTGGTAGGTTTGCAAAGTCAGAGTGCATGCCATGCATATCTTACATTTTGATGGCTATAACAGGAGGTTGTACCAATATATTATCCCACTGGGGACACACAGTTACTTAATGGTGCCTGCCCTATCCTGGGTATTATAATTTTAAAGATTTATCAGTCTCCAAAATTTAGCCATAAAAGTGTCAGGTGCTTACCAGTTTAGTTTCTTCTCTGCTTGAGTGAAAGGCTGAGCTGGCGGTGACCTGTGTCTCCAAGGGGAGCTGAGTGAGTTTTCCTTGGATGAATCGGCACTCTTCCTTTAGTGGTATGCACCTGAAGCCTTTTCTGTGACAAGCCATGATCTTGTGTGCTAGTGTTGGCACTGTGGGTCATAATCAGCTAGTCATCTGATACCTTCGTGTTGGTGTTTTAACAGGTAGCAACTGGGAAGTGGAAGCAGATAAGTAAATACTGTCCCCTCGATCTCTTCTCAGGGTGAGTGACACTTTGCATTTGCTCTCTGGAGGTAGAGGTGGTGTGGATGGTGTTTTAGACTGTGAGGACTGTTGTGGGAGGTGGAAGCTGGGGCTTTTGGTGAAATGTGGGGGTGTTGTGCAAAGCAGGGAAGGTGGGTGGGGTATCCTCTGTGAGTGCAATGGTGTGGTATCTGTGAGGGAAGCTTGGGGTGATCTGTAAGGTACAGCAGGCAAGGGTTTCCTTGTGGCGACGCTGGGAGTTCTGTGAGATGGCGAGAGTGTGGCCTTTGCTCTGTCTTCGGTACTGTCCTTCCCTGGGACCCTGGAGGCTTTGAACTTTGGCTTAGGCTTCATCTCTCATTTTCATCCCTAGCTTGAGATAGTTGCTGGTTTAGTGATTTTCCTTCAAACTATCGCCAGATTTGTTTTGTACTTATATCAGAGAGCAGCTAGTGCTGTTTTGATTCTTACCCTTGGGAACCCTTGAGGTCTGGTAGTTTACTCTGCTGCCCACTTGCTCTTCTATGGATACTCCATCCTTTCCACCCTGTGAGGCGACCCTCAGCCAGCAGTCAAGCTCTCAGGCCTCCTCTCCCCCACCAGCCTTACCCTTTGTCTTCTGGCTTGCAGCTTTGCTGTCCCTGACCTATACACAACCCAGGGCTTGGGCCTGGCCGAATCTTGTGGTTAGGAGTGTGGTGATGCTGGGAGCTGTGGGGGCAGCCATCAGAGTCAAGGGGAGAGCTGGTGGGGCCAGGTGATGAGAGAGGGTATGAGGGTGCCTGGGTAGCGCCTGAGCCTCACTGCACCATCCCAGCCCTACCTGACCCAGCCAGGCCACACTCTCCTAGGAGTGATGTCTGTGAACCTGTTCAGTCTTTCCAACAAATTTAGGCTCTCCTTCCAGCCTCCTGTCCTTCCCCAGGGCCCCATTTAAAGCAGGACTTTGTGGTATGTCATTTTCTCACTGACTCTTGGCCCCCTCTCCTTCTGTGCCTATGGTGTACATGTGGCCATCACCTCAGTCAGTGCTTTTGGCCAGAGGCTGCTGCAGAGCTTCCAGAACAGATAGGCACTTATGAGATTGCAGAGTTCAAAGTGGAGAGGTGCGAGGTTGCCCCTGCCAGGACACACAAAACGTTGCCTTGTTTTTCATGTGTGAATTAAGCGGCATTGAGTTTACCTGGGAATCATGTGATTTACTCATGACCTGAGGCTGGATTTTAAAGCAGTCAGTAGTAAAGATCATTGTTGAGTTTACAACTTGTGAAAGTAGGAGTGGAAAGGCCTCCATGGAATGTTCAGAATGTGTCTCTTCCGGAGCTGGCTGTGGGTAATTGGGCTTTTTGTCTGGTGCTTGCTGCCACGCTGTCTCCATAGTGGCCTGGGACAGGGCTCAGCATCTTGCCTGGGGTGGCTTGTCTTGGAGTCTTATAGGGCCTGTGGGGGTGTGCTTAGGGTTAGGGATGGGGCACCGGGGGCTAGAGGCCAGGGCAGCCTATGAATGAGGGCTGAGGGGTGGGCCCACAGCTCCTGGCAGGTTGCAGGGTGGATGCTCTAGGGTTCCTGCCCCCCGCTTTGTCCCTGCACCCCTAGTGATTTGTTGTGCTCATCATGCGTCTACTCCAGCCTTTGGAAGCTACGGCCAGGGAATGATGGAAAAGCTGGCTGGGCTGTATGTGGCCCAGGGGCCCTGGCCTTGCCCTTACCCCTGCCTCAGCCAGGGTCCTTCATGTCTGCCTTGGGGCTCGAGTTCAGGAGTCCCCTCCTGTTATATGCCTTGGGGCTGTCATGAGGGCAGGATGTCATTGATTCCATCTGGGCTCAGCTTGGAGGCCTATGCTGGTACCTGTGAGAGACAGGTTCATCTGGCTGCCTGTAAAGTATGTCTATACTTTGCCCTTTAGAAACAAACAGAGAATGCACTTTGCCTTGAAGAGTTTGCTGCAGGAATCCCAGAACAATCTGAAGATTTTTAAGGTGAGACTGCATCTGTGTCATGACACTGTGGATGCCCCACTCCGTTCAGCGTCTGTGTGAGGGGCCTGAGCTTGGCTGCCTAAGGCCTGGCTCTGCTGATTTGACATCACCTTGGGGTCCCCATAGCCTGCCATCTACACAGACCTTTCAGACCCACTCGTCCATCTTTGCTCTTCTGTATTCCAGCCCCAGTCTGTGAACACCTGTCTGAGTGACCTTGTGATGTCTGTGTGACAGTAAAGTCTTGACCCTTGCTGGATGACCCTGGTCTCTGAGGTGTGACAAGCAGTCCCAGGATGAGGACAGCTGTGGCACTGTCCTCTCGTCCTGACAGCCCATGTGGTTGAGGTGGCTGATTGCCCAGGTCACCTAGTGTAAGCTGAGAGAGTTGGCTGCCAACCTTGGCAAGCTCCACCCCTGCAAGTCTTTGCTCCTGGTTTTTTAGGGGCCTTGTAAATTCAGAGAGCTCCTTGTTGGTGAGTGGATTCTTGTAGTTCTGATAGTGTAGGGACGAGGGAGTATATGCCTACAGTGCAGCTGCCTTCAGATCTGTGTGACCTTCTAGGCTGAGGGGAGAAGTGCCTGGTTGCATCTAGGGTGAGGAGGAAGAGATGTGGTAGGAGCAGGGAGGGGCGTAGAGAGGGTAGAGTTGGCAGCAGGCAGAGGCAGTGCTTGTGCTGGGAATGCAGGCCTGTGTCCCTGGTGCCCAGCCACAGTCTGAGCTCCTACAGGAGCTGGGCAGCTGGCCCATGTTGCAGGTGTTGGACCTACACGAGGGGGTGCTAATTGAGGGCCTTCACTCCCATGCCAACGTTTGGGAGAGGTGCCTGGCGAGCTGGAAGCTTTGTCCACTTCCTGCTGGACATTTCATAAGTGAATGGATGTGGCCAGATTTTGATCTACTCTGTGTTCTGACTCAAGAATTCTGCTCAGCTTTCATTCCTGTCTGCCTCTGCCTTCCCAAATCCAGAAAAGGAAGACATTTCAAAAACAGATTTACACACACTCACGCACACAACACTTTATCCTTCTCTCTCACACTCTCTCTCACTTTTTTTTTTTAAATTTAGGACTGCCTTGCAAGTACAAGGACCCAGGTTCCATCCCCGGTAACCACATACCACAGTGCTGGGCATGGTGGCTCGTGCCTATAATCCTGGCACTTGGGAGGTGAGGCAGGAGGATTGCTGTGAGTTCCAGGTTTGCCTGGGCTACATAGTGAGTTCAGGGTCAGCCTGAACTGCAAAGTGAGACCCTGTCTCAAAAGAAAAGAATATGTGATTTAAATCCTGAAATTGGTTAGTCCTTTCCTTCTTGGTATTTAAAGCCCCTGTGTAGTAAGTCTGGGTTTCTGACCCCACTGGGCTTACATCTCCCACTTGCTGCTTCTATAAAAATTTGCGTGAGAAACCCAGAGGGTTAGGAAATAGATTCGCTAAAGAGACCAAAGAGTCTCTACCTATTTGCTAAACAGATAAGTAGACCAAAAGGTTAAGAGTGTGGTACAAGAAGGATAGTACAGCACATGGGCGCTGTGTGCCATCAGCATTGTTAGCTGTCGTGACAGCACTGGCCCTGGAGCTGTTGTCCTCTTCTCTGATCAGACCTGGGCTGGTGTGGCTATGGCTCATGACCCTGCACTACACACCTGTGACACAGCCTTGTCAGGGCTCAAGGGATATGTATGCTGCCTCACTCTGCACCTGGGTTGGTGGCTGGCAGGTGCCACATGTCTGGGTCTCTGCAAGGAGAGGTCCTGCTGTGATGGTACCTCAGTCTTTTGTGGGGCTAGAGGAGAGAGCTGGCTCTGTCAAGGACATAGATGGTTGTCTCAACCTCATTTCTGGCTACCTTTGCCTCCTGCCCTGTGTGGCCCACAGTGCCTTAGTGTGTTCCTGTCATGCTGTAATCTTGGTCAGCACAGACAGGGCTCCCAGGGCCCAGCAAGGGAGGAGACCCACCCATTGCCACGAGAGCCACTGCCTGCCCAGACTTCTGCTTATGACATCTGCTCAGCACCTCACTCTTTCCATGGCCAGGAGTGCAGGGACAACTTAGATGTTTCTACCTGGAGGCCTCACCTGAAGGCTTGGCTAGAGCTGGGGACTTCTGTCCCCACCTTGTGAGATTGCTCCTGGTGCTGCTCTGTGGCTTGTAGGACCCAAGGAGAGAACAGCCAAAATGGAATCTACAGCATCTTTTGTAACTTAGCCTTGCAAGTGTGGTATTATTGCTTCTGTCATATTGTTAGTCTCACTGAGCAGACTCTAGGGTCACCCTGATTCCTGGCTTGACCCCCAAATGCAAGTACAAGGACCCAGGCTCCTGAGTGACGGCTGGTGCCTCTGGCAGTTTGTTACTTTATGCCGAGTGATCCACTGCAGAGTGGTTGTTGGAGGGAAGCAGATGACAGTATGGAGCTTTCTTCCTGTCCAGGCTTAGCGAGAGCCACCTTTTGGCTGCTGGCATGGCCCCTGAGGGTGGGATTCCTTGTGGGCTTGCCCCCACCGCAGCAGGTACTGAGGGCTTTTCCTACCCACTTCTGGGATCCATGTCTCCTTCTGTCTTTCCTGCCTGAAGAATGGTGAGCTGATTTATGGCTGTGGTGATTCCCGGAGCCTGGTGGCAGACTGGAGAGAGCTGGCGTACCACCTGAAGCCCTTCTTCTTCCCCTCCAATGGCCTGGCTGGTGGGGCCCACTGCACGCGGGCTGTGATCCGGGAACTGGTGCACGTCATCACAAGGGTGCTGCTGAGCAGCTCGGACAAGGGCCGGGTGGGGGCCCTGAGGCCGGGGCCCTGGGGCCCACATGTCTGTGAAGCCAGCCCTTTCAGCCGGAGCCTCCACTGCCAAGGTAGGACCCAGCCTTTCCCATGCAGGAGGTGGGGCTGTGGGGCCCCTAGGACTGTCAAGACTCATAGGCAACTAGAGTAGTGCCAACAAAGAGACTTTTTTTTTGCCCTGACAGGCTTGGTAGAGCACGTGGGCTACCACCTGGTTCCATCCAGCTTCCTTGTTTAGCTGGATTTGTCAACTGCTTGATACAGTTGAACTGTAGGTTTTCCTTAGGAGCCCTGCCAATATGTTTGTTCATCTTCCTGTGGTTTGCAGAATGTTTCCAGCTGTGTGATCCCATTTGATCCTTTTTAATAGGGCTGAGTCTGGTGCTGTGGGGAGGAGTTAGACTCATCATAGAAGCATCGAGGCTTCTTCTGAGCTGGGGCAGGTGTGACTCTTGGGTGCAGAGCCCCCAACCCAAAGGGTTTGCTTTGAGGCTGGCTTGTATGCTATCACAAACCCACATGTCTAGTTTTTCTTACCATGGATATTGTGGAATTTTTTGTTGTTGTTGTTATAAAAGTAATTTCTGACCAGGTCTCAAAATTTCAAAAAAAAAAAAAGGCAGGAGATGTAGCTCAGAGCAGAAGCTCTGGGTGTCTTGCCTATTTTCAGTCTCTAGTGCCATGTTATGGGAAAAAAAGTGCCCCCTTACTGTTTCAGAAAATTTTGTTGCAGTGCCACATGGCTACAGAATGTGTGCACAGGTCCACTCTTACTGGCCACCGAGGTGTTTGGGGTTCTAAGAGGAGGCTCTTGCACCTGGGCAACCTGGGCCTTTCTCTGACATCTCCCTGACACCTGCGCACAGACCGGCATGGTCCATGGATGTACCATAGTTGAAACAAGGTCATATTCCACATGTTCTTTTGTACCCTGGCTTATTTCCTTGGTTAGCATAATTCTCTGTTAGCAGATGAATTTTTCAGCTCTTACAGACTATTTGGTAGCTGTTCACTGCATGAGTACTGTGGTTTACTCGCATTTCCCTGTGCCAGTCTCATGTCTAGTGCAACTTTCCAGGACTCCTCAGCACAGGAGCCCAGAAGGCTGCAGGTGGCTGCTCCTTTCTCTATCCAGATGCTCCCTGCCCTGTAGTTGGTTCCTTCCCAGAAGTGGTTGTTCAGTCCAAGGCTGAGAGCTGGGCTGGGATCTGACATATTTAGGATCACAAGTGTTGAACAGAATTTTGTTTCTTCGTCTGTCCTGGGAATAAGTCCTGGTCAGTCAGTGGCTTTAACCACTGTCCGTGGTTCTGCATGGCCAGCCCTGAGTTCACCCTGTGGGCTGCCACGGCTTACCCCCTCCCAGCAAGGGCTCATGGTTCTGGACTCTGGAGACAGGAGTCCTAATTGTCCTTTGTGGTTTTGCAGATTTGGGGGTGTCATTATGATCTTAAGCCTCATCTTATTTAGAATGAATATTATCCCTAAACTTAATCACCAGTGCCTTCTGGGGGTGAGAGTAGTGGAATTAAAAGGACATTCTGAGGAGAGGCACAGGCACAGAGCAAGGAGCCTGGTTCCTCGCCTTGCATTTGAGCCTGCCTGATCTGCAGCTCTGAGTGTGGCACGGCTTCTGCCCACAGCATCAGGTCGGGGCCCAGGGCAAGCCCTATGGTCTGCGCCGGCCTGTATCTCCCTCCACAGTCTTCAGTTTTTGATAACAAACCTGCTCTCGTTTTCCCGATGTTCTTGGTAGGAAAAAACACCCCAGAGCGGTCGGGGTTACCGAAGGGCTGTCTTCTGTACAAAACCCTCCAGGTGCAGATGTTGGACCTGCTGGACATCGAAGGCCTCTACCCTCTATACAACCGGGTTGAACAGTACCTGGAGGAGTTTCCTGAGGAGAGGTGAGGTGGGCACAGGGAGGCCCTGGGTATAGGCTGGGGTAGGGATCACCCAAGTGGAGGACAGAACAAGCCCCAGAGCACCTGGTTCCACTTCTTTCCGTGCCCAGGCATCAGGGCCTGCTGGAAGTGCAGCCCCTCTTGTGCCCTTTCTAGTAAGAGAGCTCATCTCTGTGCCTTACCACTCCAAGATCCTGAGTCTGGCTGGGCCTCCTGTAGAGGGCAGTGTTGTTCCATAGAGCAGCCCACTAGCCATGCCTGCTCCGGAGTCCTTGCACTTCCAGGTCAAGCAGCCATATCCTTAGGCCTGCTCTGGGCCCAAAGTCTGCACCTGTGGGGTCTGATGGGCTGTACCCTTTTCTGCCTCACCAGCCTTCCCTTGGGTCTCCATAGCAGGCAGGACAGGGCCTGGCTTCAGGGTTCCCTGGGCCCTGCTCTTGCTGGACTGCTTGAGACATGTTGCAGCAGAACCATGTTTGAGATGAGGAAGTGATAAGTCTGTCAGCTGCCCTTTAACTCACAGTGTGTGGTCGCTTTAAGGAATAATTTCCAGGCAACTTTGTCATCTTGTTTTGTTTTTGGTGGTTTCTTCAGAAAAATGTTACAAATAGATGGGCCTTATGATGAAGCATTTTACCAGAAGCTACTTGATCTGTCCACGGAAGATGATGGGACAGTGGCCTTCGCATTAACGAAGGTGAGCAGACTGGTCGAGCACAGTGTGTGCTTGGGAGCTCCTAGCCCTGACTTGCAATTTCTGCTCTTGCTACAGAGGGTGCTCATGGAAAGAGCAGTGGCTGCAGTTTCTCCTGATAGGCCTAGGCCAGTGATGGTAGATGTTGTGTCCAAGGAGGATGCCCTTGGCTTGGTGCTGCCCTGGCCCACAACAGGCAGGAGCAGAGCTGGGGCCCACCATCCTCAGGGAATGTTCAGCCCCATCTCTCTTCAGCCACATTACAGCAGATTCAGCACCGACTGTCCTTTCACACACACTACTTGAAGTCAGCATTTCCATCCATCGTGAATACAGCAGTACCCTCTGGGGTCAGGAGGCCCCCAGCCTCACCACGGATGTTCCAGAATGTGGTTTGTGTTCATCCCTGGCTCAGCTGGGACTATGTACCTGTGGAATCTATTTCTTTTTAGTAATATTTTGGTATTTTACACTGTCACCTTCTATGTTACATTGTATGCACTTAAAAATGATATTCCAAGAGAGCTCCCAGGGCTGCAGGGGTTTTATGACACTTTGGTGGGGGAGAAGCCTGCTCCTAGGGGCTGAGGCTTGCCCTGCCTCCCCTACTCCACACTGCCCTGTTGTGATGTCCTGGCTCCTGCCCATGAAAGAACCACAGGGCCTTTTCTGGCTTCACCTGAGGGGCTGTCAGATGTTTGAGGAGGAAGAGTCTGAGGATGTCTTGAGCCTGAGAAAAACCTCAGAACAGGGCACCAGGAAGAGCTTACTTGGGGCTGATGGATCCCAGTGGAATCTCTGTGCGAGGACAAAGTAGTGCATACTACTATCCGCATTTGTAGCTTGGGGACATTGACTTAGGAATAAGCAGCATCATATTTCTACTATTCTCCAACAGAAGAAACAGGATTTTGTTTCCTTTTTAATCAAAAGCAAATTTATATAAAATATAGAATATTTTTCAATTTCCTCCTGAATAAGCATGGGTTACTGTAAAATTTTATTTTCATTTTTAAACCATATGTGAATGTAGCCTTGTTGTTAGAGACTAAAACAAGTCATCACACAACTACCTAAAATGGGTGACTCAGTGGGACAATGGAAGATCTTGGATGTGTTGCTGGAGCGAGGCAATGACAGAGCCACATGGGAATTGCGAGCCTCTTGTGACAAATGTACAGCCCCTAGGCCCTCATCCCCGAGATGAGGACCTCCACTCCTCTCAGAACTGTACCCATCATTCAGAGGGGTTTCAACGGCGTACTGACTGAGCACTCAGCAGACAGTAGGTTGGGCTGCCAGGTTGCCCCTGCCCTGGGCAGCACTTACAGCACAGGGGGGGGCTCTGTCTGCACATCCTCCAACCATCAACAACCACAGGAGCATGGCTGTGTCCACAGGTGGCAGGGCTGTGTCCACAGGTGGCGGAGCTTGTGTCCACAGGAGCGTGGCTGTGTCCACAGGTGGCAGGGCTGTGTCCACAGGAGCGTGGCTGTGTCCACAGGTGGCAGGGCTGTGTCCACAGGTGGAGGGGCTGCATGGGGCTCCACTGTTCACTTCTGTGTGCTGTAGCTTGGCATTGTTCTCTTTTTCACTTTACTGATTTGAAATTTACATCTTGTGTCCTACGCTTTGAGTGGCTGCTTGTCTAATTTGATGCTGCATATTTGTTTTTATTTATTTTGTGGTGCAGAAGAGGGAATCTAGGTCTTCATACCCTGCCACTGAGCTACACTCCTCCAACCATTTTTTCTTTTTTTTTTGAGACAGAGTCTCGCTTGTGTAGTTCAGGGTGGCCCTGAGCTCAGCCTTGAACTCACAGCAATCCTCCTGCCTCTGCCTCCCGAGTGCTGGGATTACAGGCATGAGCCACCATGCCCAGCACTGTAGTATGTGGTTTTGATTGCTGGTGGGTCTAAGTCTCCAAGCCTGACGTTGTAGGTGGTTACCAGGGATCGAACCCGGGCACTTGCATTTGCAAGGCAGGCACTGGAACCACTGAGCTAAACCCCCTGCCTTCCCCATTGTTTTTTGTCTCAATTTAGAGAATTATTTTATAGAGATGTTTGTCTAAACTTATCTACATATTTGATCTGTATCATTTTTACCTCTCAGATCTTTTCTTTTTCCTGTGACAGCTCTGCTGATATAGAATTTACATGCTGCATCAGTTACTCAGTGACTTTGCTATATGGTGGCTTTTACTGTATTCATAGATCTGTGCAATCATCACAATAGTCTGTTAGGAGAGGTGTGCTACTTAGTGAAAACCCCAGACCCACGCTTATGCAGCGTTATGTGTGTTGAGGTGTTTGAGGTGGTGTATTGAGGGTTTTCATGTGCATATTCATAAGAGAAACTGAGCTCCAAATTTTTTGCTTTTTAAATTTATTTTTTATTTTTGAGAGAAGGATTTGTTACATAGTTTAGGCTGGCCTCAAACTCACCGTGATCCTCTTGCTTTAGTCTCCCAAGTACTAGGATTACAGGTCTGTGCCATCACACTTGGCATGATATTCTTGTTTTTATAGCAGGGTAGTTATTGGCCTCATTCTATGTGATGGGAGTGCTCTAACTTCTTCTGATTTTTGGAAGAGTTTGAGAAGAATTGATGTTAATTCTTTAAAATTTGATAGAGTTCACTAGTAATGCCTAGGCTCATCCTAGGCTGAGCTTTTCTTTCTGGGTAGTTTTTCTGATATGACATGAGTTAGAAAATTGCTCATTTTATTAAGATTGTGTAATTTATTGAACTGTTTATAGCTTTACCCTTTACTTGAAGAAATATCCTTTCAAAAGTTACCTTACTGAAGTTGTTCTGGTAAATTTTCTGAATATGTTTTTATTTCATGCACAGTATTAAAGTGTTTTTACCAAAGAGAAGGAATTATACATTAATTAAGTCAGGTGTGGTGATGCCCACCTGTAATTCCAGCTAGCGTGGGAGGCTGAAGCAGGATAATCACAATTTTGAGGCCAGCCTCTGCAATTTAGCAAGATCCCTGTTTCAAAACAAAAGATTTGGACTGAGGGTGTAGTTCAGTGGTATTGTGTTTGCCTAGAATGTTCAAGGCTCTGGATTCTTTTCCCAGTTTCAGTGAAAAAAAGAAAAAAGATGATGTTGCTTTAAAAAATTTTTGTGTGTTTTTCTTACAGAGTTTAAGCTGTATACACATCTCCTGGCTGGCTGTTTACATTGAGATAGCTCCTGTTTATCTCAGTGCCCTTCTTGCCTCTCTCTTAGTCTCTTTCTGCCTCCCCCAAACATTGTAGTATAGTATGATTAGGTGTGTTGTTCTTTTTATTTGTCTTGTGTGGTATATCACTGTCTTTTATTAGTCATGGAGAATTCTAAGACATTTTCTTCTCACATATTTTGTTTTCTACATTCATTATCAAATACTCTTCTCGGAGCAGTTAGATATATATTAGATCTTATTTTATCTTCCATGTCTTTTTTCTTTTTACAGTGCTAAAGATTTAACTCAGGGCCTTCACACTTTAGTTCTTCCATCTTTTTTTGTTGCTAAGTTGCCCAGGCTGGGCTCCGATTTGGGATCCTCCTGCCTCAGTCTTAGTTTTAGGATTGCAGGTGTGCACCGCCACACTCAGCTTCTTCCATGTGTTTTAAGTGCACTTGTGTGTTGTCTTTTTGAGTTTCTGTCCAGGAAACACCCTCCCCCCTCCAAAGCTCCAATTCTTTTTCTCTGGCTCTGTCTCCTCTGCTGTTTTCTACTTGTTTGGATTTCCTATTTCAACAGTTTCACACTTCAATTTCTGAAAGTAATATTTAAGCCATTTTCACACCTCCTTGGTTTTGCTAGTTTCTTGTTATCAGTTTTTTAAATTCCACTTTTTTCTTTAAGCAGGTTACGCAGTTGTATTCTGTTCTAAATTATCGTGATATTTTGGCCGACTCATGGCTAAAGCCTTGCTGGATTGTATTTTTGACACTAACTGTGAGCTCATGTGTGTTTGATCTTAGTCTGCTGGATGCTTCCGGAGAGGACCGCAGTCCCTGTCTTGAGGCAGAAGTCTCAGGTTTGGACCCTCTGTCCCGGGGTGCAGCCCTGAATGCAAGGCTGCACTGGTGTTTACCTGCTGGACAGCTCAGCCCTCCCGGTTGCTTCTGCCTCAGACTCTAGTTCTGGCTCTCTTGGGGTTGAGTGGAGGAAGAGCAGGCTGAGTTGGGGATGTCTCCTATCTTCTGCAGGCCAGCAGCATGGACAGGAAGGTGAGCAGGATCAAGCTGTTTTGTAAGAGGGCATTTATCCTTCTAATTTTTTATATTCCTAAGGCTAGAGCCTAGGAGCACTCTATCACTGAACTCCGTCCCTAGCTCTTTTTATTTTTTGTGAGACTTGAATTTGTGAGTGTCTTGCCTTCGTTTCCCTGATTGGTGAGATTATTAGCATGTGCCAGGGTGGCCGGCTAGACACAGCATTTCTGTAAGAGGCATTCTTAGAAGTAAAGTTGCTGGGCTTATTTTTGATGGTTTTTGTCATACTGTCCTCCCAAAAGGATTGTACTAATTAGGTTCCTTCTTGCGACAGTTGAGGGCACTGTTTCCCTGTCACCTCACAAATGCTAGATAAACTCTTAACTTTCTAGGGTTTCATTTCATTAACCACTTGTACTGTGAGATACAGCACATACATAGAAGTGCACAGAAGGAAAGAGTTACCCCAGGGACTTGTTATCTGGAAAATCCTGTGAAACCACCAAGACATGGGCAGCCACGCTGGTGCCTGGTGGTGTTCTGGCTTTCACTGTGCCCACCCTTACTCCTGGGGTACAGCTGTCATCCAGGCTTATGCTGTGTGTGTTCTATGTCCTGTGTTGTTCTCTGTGCAGCACTTGGGGACATGCCTTGCTGTCATAGGCACTGAGCGTCTTCACTGCTGTGTGGGGACCTGTGAGCAGGCATGCTACACTCAGCTGTGCTGTCCGTCTGGATGTTTGTTCCTAGTGTCATGAGTGAGGCTGCTGTAAACACTTGCTCAGCTCTCAAAGTGGACACAGATCTCTCTCGGTCAGATCCTGAGGTGAGGTTGCTGAGCAAATGCTGCCAGCTGGTGTCACTTGCCTATGTCCTGGACACTACTTGTGTCACCTCCCTCTCTGACCTGGGCTGGGGGTCTTCTAATTCTGCCCTTGTGGTGTCTCCGGGTGGTGGTGAGATGATTGTTTTTCTTTGGGGAAGCACCCACCGAAGTCTCCTACCTAGTCTTCTGCAGAGGTGTTTTTTCATGATTTAAAGGAGTTCTTCATCTGTTCTTGGGGCGTGCCCTTTGTCAGTTATATCCACTGCACATTTCCTCCTCCATCCTAGCTTGTCTTTTCACACTTAATGGAGTCCCTAGAAGAGACTTTCTTAACTTTAAGGCAGTTTCATTTACCTGTCTTTCCTGTTTAAAAAGCCTTTCTGCTTTATCTTCCTGAAGACATTTTTGTATGCTTTCTTTAAAAATGATATTGCAAAGTGTCGTATGGTAGTGCACATTTATAATCCCCACTTGGGAGGCTGAGGCAGGAGGATCCCTGTGAGTTTGAGGCCAGCTTGTGCTAAAAGTGTGTTCAAGGCCAACTCAAACTACATACTGAGACCTTTTCTCAAAACAACCCTCCCCTCAAACAACTGCCCCCACCCAAAGACACTGGGAGCTGGGACGTAGCTTAGTGGTGTGGCACTTGCCTAGAAGGTTGGAGACGCTGGGTTCCATCCAGGGCTGCAAAGCAATTTCTTCCCTTCCTACCATGTTATGTTAGGCAGTCTCCAACAGCTGATTCTGGAATGGCACGGAGCAGGATTTTCCTATTGTTCCCTGTGGAACTGTCCTGAATGCTGTACTTAGAAGACGTCTTATAGCTAGGAGAATGGATTCTTCTACCACCATCAGAGTTCTCATAGTCGGCTCTTTGGTTTTCATTAATTTGTTTGAATGGCTCACTTGTGTTCCT
>PVIR01034859.1:0-16880 GCA_004026965.1 Petromus typicus | reverse complement strand
GGTTCGATTCCCCGGTAACCACATAACAATACTGGGTGTGGAGACCCACACCCAGCAGCAACCAGTACCACATACCACAGTGCCGGGCGTGGTGGCTCACGCCTGTAATCCCAGCACTCGGGAGGCAGAGGCAGGAGGATTGTGATGTGAGTTGGAGGCTGAGCTCAGGGCCAGCCTGAACCACAAAGCGAGACACTGTTTCAAAAAAAAAACCTAAAAAAAAAAAAAATGCCCAAACCAGTACCCTGAGGCAGGGGTCAAACTGACCAGTGAGCTACAGAGTGATCAAACTAAGCATCTGAGGTTATCTTTTCTGCCACTCAAAAGCTATTTATATCTCTGATGAAGGAAAGGCTCTAAGTCAACACAGAACTTCACAACATCCAAGCCCTAATTCATAGTACAAAAATTATGCTCTCTAAAAAATTAACCTGGGGTAAGCATGCTGAACAAGGCCCAAGGATGGCACTGAAATTTTTGGTTCACTTTCTCCTGACTAACTTCTATGGTCTGAAAGTCTCTTAGATTCATGTGTTGAAATTTCATTGCAAACGTGTTACTCTTAAGAGGCAGAGCCTTAAGGAGGTGTAAATCCCAAAGACAGAGGTAAGCCCTCTCTCTGGCCCACCTGCCCCTCCACCTCTTCTATGAGGACACAGCAGGTTCTCTCCAGTAGACAACAGCAGCACCGGGGCCTCATAAGACTCCAAACCACCAGGTCCTTGTTCTTCCACTTGCCCATGTCCAAATCAGTAAAAATTAAATTTTTATTTTTATGAATAAATTTCAGGTATTTTGTTATAGCTATTAAAAAAGACTAAGAGAATAATAGGGTTCTTTAATGTCAAGAGAGTTTAGAAGCTTATATTGACAGATAAATTATATTGATATCTTTAGATTCCCTATTTTAGCTCTAAACTAATTTGCTTCTTCTTTTTCTGAGACAAGGTCCCACTATGTAGACTGTCCTCAATTCAAACTCACCATGATCCTCTTGCTTCAGCCTCCCAACTGCTAGGATTACATGTGTACACCACCACACCCAGCTCTGCAAAAACTATTTCACTATTTCCTAATATTAGCTGATCCACTTTTGCATTACAAACAGGATTGTATATTCTGTGCACTGAAATACAATAGACTACTTCCAAAGAAACAGAGGCATCAACTGCCAGGGAAAAGTAGATTATCAAAGAGCGTCAGTTAAAACTCTACTAAAATAGAGCTCTTCAAAAATACTAATCCCCTAGTATTATAGTTAACTATTTGTTTAAATACATTTAATCCATCAAAGCTACTGTTTATAGGGACTCATTTGTCCTTATGAATAAATGGTAATGAGTTTTAATTTCTACAATAATTTTTACTCTTTAATTTAGAATACAATAACTGGCATTTTCTGACAATCCAGCGGAAGCTGTTCTGAACTTTGTTTTTTCAGGATACATGAAAAACTAGCCTGGTACAAATCTCAGTGGTGGCCATCAAATCTGGAGTAAAAAGAGCATTTAGGCTACTTATTAACTTAAAATATTGTGAGCCCTTTAGAAGCATCTATTTACATAAGTCAGTGTAGTAATTAGAGATTATTCTTATCTCCACATTAAGAAAAGTCTCCTGAGAATCTCTTTTCATGAATTTGTGCTAGTATCTCCTCTGGCTTCATCAGAGAAACACCTGGAAAATACTTTAAAAACAGAAATACACAATACACCTCATCCCTGAGATGTTTCTATACTACATAAAGCCCAGGAACATTTACTAGAAACTACACCACTGACCCTAATGCACACCAGGTATGGAGACACTAAGCAGGAAGAACACTTTTTTTCTCTGATGGACCACTTTATATGACAGCAAATTCTTAGGATCACTGGCTGCTGGGTCCAAAATACAATTTAGGAAAGATATAGCCTGATATACTTGTAGAAATTCTTCCTAGGTATATTTCCACAATTCTCACTCTGAAATAAAATGGACTGGTCTTAACTCCCACAGAAGTGAAATTAATAATTGTTTTTATTCTGGATTTTAATCTTCCATCTCACAGAAGCAACCTCGACAGGTTCATCAACCCTCTCCGGTGCTAGAAAGTAAAGCCAAAGCCAAAGGCCCAACCCCTCTCTCTGCCTATCTTTATAAAGTTATATTGGGAGAGAGACACAGACATGCTCATTCACTCATATATTGTCTATAACTGTGTTCATACAAGGGGAGAGTGGAATGGTTGGGGCCGAGACCATGTGGCCTGTTCAGCCTAAGATATCTACTACCTGCTTCTTTACCAAAAAAATTCACTGACCTTCTGACCTAAATCTTCACTTAAATTAACACATACTTTTTCCCTCACAATAAAATACAAAGTTGTTGAACCCAGAACATACTTCTTTAATAAGAACACAGCCCAACTTTTTAAATGAGCAAAAGATTTGAACTCAAATTTCATGAGAACAGATATGTGAATGGCAAATAGGGATACAAAAAGATGCTTTTGAGTCACCAGGAAAAATTTAAATTAAAACGAGACACAAGTGCACATTTCCTAGAATGGCTAAAAGAAGATGGGCCACAGCAAGCACTGAGAGGGTAGAGCACAGCTTGAACTCCTACACACTGACGATGGGGATGCAAACTCAAACAACTCTGTGGAAAACAGTTTGGCTATGTCTTACAAAGCTAAATGTACAAGTATGCCAAAATGAATCCCATGGCTCTGTACAACTAATATGCACCAATAAAAAATGTAAACATACACCTACTATCTAGCCCAGCCATTCTAACCTAAGTATTTATTTATCCATATGAAATGAAAGTGTGTGACTATACAAAAGCTTGCACACATATATCAGTAGCAGCTTTATATTGTAGCCTAAAACTGGGAATGGCACAAATGTTTGCCAATCCGTGAATAAACAACAGAATATCCATCCCATGGAATACTGCTCTGCTGAGCAATAAAAATGAATGACCTACTGATACAAGGAACAACAGACAGATGAACCTTGAAATGATTAAGCTAAGAAGAAGCTAAACCTAAAGTAGATTCAGAAAAGGTAAACTGGAGACAAGAATTGGAACCTTGACAGCCAAGAGCTGGGAGTACAGGGAGGAAGTCAACTGCAAAGAGGTGTGAGTGAACTTTCTCGAGTGATGGAAACAATCTACATCTTGACTGTGGTGGTAGTCATAAAAATGTACGTGTTTGTCAAAACTTAGTGAGCTATTCTCTTATAATAGATTTAACACAGTAAACCTGACTTGTCAAAGCACTCAGAAGCCAGCTGGAAAGGACTCTCATCAACCAAATCTGGGGTAATTTGAACACCAAAGTAAACAATGATAGCTAATCAGCTACTGAATAAAAAGGGGATCTTTACGTTGTGGTTTGGCCTGGAACGTTCCCCAAACTCTCACACATTCAAAGGCAGAGCTTCTGGAGGGTGGTTTCATCATGGGGTGCTGTACTCATCAACAGGTTCATCCTTTGGCGAGTTCGGAGGCTGAGTGTGCTGTTGGGGAGTGACCTGGAGGGTGTACTTCTCTCTCTAGCGCCTCCTTTCTCACTTTTGGTTTAGTCACCCTGGTGTGATCAGCACCCCTCCACACTCAACCCTTCCACCATGCTGCTGCTGCCCTTGAGCCAGCGAACCACAGGCTGAAACTTCTAAAAGTGTAAGCCAAAGTAAGCCTCGCCTCCTTTAAACTATGGGCATCAAATACTGCATCTCAGCAATGGGAGAGGTACTGACACACTCGACGTCCATACTGACATAAATAAACAAATAAACCAATGCGAGAATAGAGGATTCTTGCTAAGAGGAGGATATAGATAACAAGAAAATAAGCATTTGATTATTACTATAGTAATACCTAACATACTCAAGAGTCATCATGCTAAAACTGAAAAAAAAAGTCTCGATTATTTTCTCATTGTTGGGAAGAACTACCTGACACAATCTTAAGGATGAAAGATTTATTTCACCTCACACTTTGTAGAGGTTTCAATCCATAGTTGGCTAGTTCCAAGGCAAGGCAGCATGGCACAGGGCACCACAGAATACATGCCATGGCGGGGCACACAGCAAGTGCGAGTAGCAGTGGTCTTCCCTTTTCCTTTTATTCCATTCAGGCTACCATTCTGTTGGTACATGTCACCCAGATCCAGTGTAAGCCTTCCCATGATTCACACTCAGATCCATGCTACACCAGTCAGTGGACTAATTTAGTTATCACACACTCTTGAAAAGCCCCACCTCTGAGCGCATGAGGATTTAGGTGACGTCTAAATACAACTCATAACAAAATATTTGTAGAGAAATGAAATAGTTATATAATCTCAATTTAGCTCTGCATATTAAACGTTTCAATGAAATTTTTAAAAAAATAAGTTTGGGCCAGGGATTTAGCTCAGTGGTTCTGGCGCCTGTCTTACAAGCTCAAGGACCCGGGTTCGATCCCTGGTAACCACATACCATACTGGACGTGGAGACTCACACCCAGCAGCAACCAGTACCACATACCACAGTGCCGGGCGTGGTGGCTCACGCCTGTAATCCCAGCACTCGGGAAGCAGAGGCAGGAGGATTGCTGTGATGTGAGTTGGAGGCTGAGCTCAGGGCCAGCCTGAACTACAAAGTGAGACCCTGTCTCAAAAAAAACCTAAAAAAAAAAAAAAAAAAGTTTTCAGAAAAGAAATTTAATGAAGTTATTAGAATCTATTGTTTATAATGAGACACGTTGATATGACAGATCTCCACTACAAACACTAAGAAAGATACAACATCATTCCATTATTTTACTATCGTATATGAAAACCCTGAATCTAAGAATGATACCAAATCAGCCCGGCATGGTGGCTCATGCCTGTAACCCCAGCACTTGAGAGGAATAGGCAAGAGGATTGCTGTGAGTTTGAGGCTAGCCTGGTCTACATAGTGAGTTCAGGCCCGGCCTGCACTACCAAGCAAAATCCTGTCTCAAAAACTTAAAAAAAAAAAAGATACCAAATCAAATTAAAGAACATTCTACAAAATAAATAGTCTGTACGGTTCAAAATCACCAAGAGTAATGAAAGGGTAGGAAAAAGTTAACTAAAAAACTATTCCTGATTAAAGGATATAGGAGACATGAGAATTTAATGAAACAAGTTACTATATTACATCCTGGACAATGAAAGACATTATTAGGAAAATTGGCAAGTTTTGAATAAAATCAGATTACATAATAGTACTGCATGAATGTTAATTTCCTAGGTTTGATAAAATACTGCAGTAGTGTATGAGAATGTTCATAATTTTTACATTGTGTAGCACTTAAAGGGACAACATATTTACAATTTTATCTCAGAAAAAGCTCGCCAGCTCTCTGTTTGTAACTGATATAAAAAGTGCATACAACAGTTGGCCCTTTGTATCTGTGAGTTCTGCTTTCAAGAATTCAACTAACTGTAAATTGAAAAAACTTGGGAAAAGATATTACATCTGTATTGAACATGTGTGGACTCCTCCTTTGCCATTATTCCTTAAGCAATACAGTCTAATAACTATTTATAGAACATTTACATTGTATTAAGTGGTATAGGTGATCCAAAAATGATTGAAAGTGTTTGGAATGATTATGAAAATTATATGTAAATAATTTATCATTTCATATAGGAGAATTGAGCATCCATGGATTTTAGCATTCTATGGAGGTTCTGGAATATCAAAAGACAACTGTACACAATTTACCAGGAAAAGTAGATTGACAATATATGTTCATGTAAAGTCTGTATGTGAAACTAATCCCCACAAAATTCTTTCATTGATTTTTGTCAAATATTTAACTGTAGCTAATTGAGGTTAGACTTGATGATTCAGTTCTGAGAGAATATTGGATTTATTGTTTAAGTTCCATTTACATCAAAGAGTAAGAGGAAAGTAAACAAGTTGGACTGTCAGTCATCTGTCATCTGTCAATGACATGAGAGGCACTGGTGCTGAATCAGACTTCTATTCACAGTACACCATCTACAAACAAAACACACTCTAATCTGCTCTATTGCTATACTGTCATCATTCTCATGTATCCATATCAACAACAAAACAGTAAGTCAAACCCTGATTTAAAATATCCATCTCAAAATACTAGGATTAGAGGTCTCATTTGATTTTGCTATTCCCCTGCTAGGTATATACACAAAAGAATTAAAAGATTCATATCACCGTAACATACGTGTACCCATGTTTATAGCAGCTCAGTTTGTGGTAGCCAAATCTTGGAAACAACCTAAATGCCCACCAACTGGAGACTGGATAAAGATGTGTTTTTTTTTTTAATAAAATGAAGTATTACTCTACCATAAAGAATGATAAATTTGAGTCATTTGTACTCAGATGAATGTACCTTCAGGACATATTCATAAGTGAAAGAAATAAGTCAGAGATATGTAAATACCATCTCTTTTCTCTGGTATGAGAAACCCAAGATGTAAATGAGTTCTAAAATATATGATAGATATTGTGAAATAGAAATATTCAAAGGGAGAAGAGGTAGGTAAGTAAAGAAGGAAAGAAAAGCAAAGAAGGAAAGAAAAAATTTGATGGTAAAGAAAAAGGAAGCAAAACTTTTGTATAAAGGAAGTGGGGGAATTGTAGGGGAAGAAGGGAATAGAAAAAATAAGAACTAAATTGTGTCATGTACCAGTACAAATTCTCAATGTCGTGTGAGTATGATGTGTACATAGAATGTAGTAATAAAATCAATTCTTTAAAAATAAAATAAAACCTTCATCAATTTCTTCACAGTAAATAGTTTCACTATGACTTACTTTAAGCTAGTTATGAAATGTCATTGAATAAAGAGCTGGGAAGCATGCTTGGTAGCACTCCATATTATAGTTCTACAACAGATATAACAGAAGAAAATCTCCTCTGGCACAGAGATAATAGTAAAGTAATTAGGAAGCAGTGAGTCTGGGATATTTAATTATTGAGCATTTACTTCTGTTTGTGATTGAGAGGATGCATTCATAACTATGACATTTAATTTACATAAAATTAATATAATTCAATTGCAAGCTAAAATAATTTAATGCTTAACAAAGGCCATGTTAAACAACTAGTTTACAAAGTTTCAGATTGTCAGTGAGTGTCTCACAGGTCAAGACAAGCTGACTCCAACACTCTCCTGTGAGAGCAAGAAAGATGAAGTAAATAAGGGAACACTGTAATATTCAGACAAACTGGATAGAAAGTATAGAGGAATTCTGTTCCTTGCCCCTACAACTTTTCCATAAGCCTGGAATTATTTCTAAATGTAAACACTTAGAAAATCCATCAAATGAACCCAAATTCACAAATCTATTATAGTGTTTTCCCTGTACAGACATAATACAAATAAAGTGAATTTTTAAGACACTGCTAAAAAATGAGAGCGAAAAAGGTGCATTCTGGATAAGGTAAGACACAGCGGTGCAGACACTGTCTCTGAAATACTCTGTTGCTTCATAAATCACCCACTGCTTTAAAGAGAAGCCAGTGATAATTCATCCATGTTTAATCTTGCTGCATAACATAAATGAATTATATACAAAGTCCCAGGGAGCCAGGTGACGAGTTCTCCCATTGTTTTCTTCTGCTCCTTCATATATCCTTTTGCATTTTGTTTCCCCTCCTTCATGGAAGACACAAAATGATCAGAATGTATGCATGGTAGGTGACAGTGGGTCAGCCTGTAATGAGCAGTTCTGACCACCTTACAGAATACCCATGCGCCACTTGTAAAAATGGAATTGTGGCTTGGCTTTTTCCCAGATCTAATCTTTTAATACTCTGTATTAGACTGTAGGTATCAATGTCCAGATAGCTTGTAAGTGGAAACATGGATTCTACACCATCAACACAAGTTGCACTGAATAACATCCCCCCCTTTCCCAGCTGGAAATCAGCCATGCCTTGATGTGAAGCAGCTGTTACATGGCGCAACAATACAGAGCAGTTTGGGACAGGAAGTGAAAGATACCACATCCTCTTGAAACTGCAAGGAAAATTTATTAGGCCTATTATCATGGCTTCACAGTTGTTAAGAAACGGCAGTTGGACTCTCCTATTATGCTAGAGTTTAGATGAGGCATTGACCACAGTGGCATCTACCTCTTGACTTCAGTCCAGAAAGGAATGTCATGCCCACCCCAGTGCCTGACTGGAAAACTTCCAGGGCAACTGTTCCGAATGCCCCTAGAGGGTGGCAACAGTAAGCATGGACAGAGTGCCTGCCAGGCCCTTGGGGGCCCGGGTGCACATAAAGATGAAGTCACCAAGATTAGGTCAAAGCACTGAAAATACTTAGAACTGGAAAACCCTGGAACTATTTGGAAGTGACAGCGAAGATCATTTCACCCACTGTGACAATCTAGTTGGATATAAAACATACACACTGGCAAAGATCTCCTGTAGTTCTAAGGTGGAAATTAGAAGTGTCAGATGAATGGGGAAACAATCAGTGTGGGATAACACAGGGAAAGATATGATCATTATAATCTCAGGACTGCAATCCTCTACGTAAAGAGGAAACAGAGGGACCTTTTCTCTAAAATTTTAATTTCCAGCACAACCCCTCCACCTGATGAAACAAGAATTACCAAGGAACAAAGATAAAAGAGTAAAGGGACTCATGATTTTAGGACGAGAAGAGGAGCGGGTGGCAAGTTGAGAGGAAAGGTTTACTAATATGAGATTCTGTTGTTTCAACAAAGAAATTCCTAATCTTACATCTGAATCTCTATACATGTGGGGGCTATAATCAGAGTCTCCAAAACATTCATTAATCTCCAACCTCCACCAACACAAATTAGGTGCACGGGGAAAGGAGGAAGCAGGACAGAAGTGTTTGCCTTTGTTTTTGCTTTGTTTTGTTTTCTCCTTCTGGTCTACCTGAGTCTTTGTGTATTCAGCCCTTATCTGAGGAAACATTGGCACATTTCCCCTCTGGACTCCCCCACCAATACAGTCCCGTCCGTTTCCCATCCAGAGTCTATACACAGCTTCACTAGGTAAACCAAACCCTCACAACACCTACCACACATCACACACAAGGTGTGGAGCTTGTTTGGCAAGCCACCAAGCTTGGATCTCTTGGCAGTTCTGGAAAGGGAGATAAAAGGTAGCTTTTGCAGTTAAATGTTTAAAGACTTTGTCTCAAATTCACACAGCAGGCAGTTCTGCAGAGCAGCCAGACACAAAGCAGAATCACGAATCCAGCTCACTGCCAATCCCTGCTTGGTACTGTAGAGGTAAGGAATCACGCAGTCTGGCTTGGAGTGGTCTCCAGAACAGTCAGGGGCCACCACGTGCCCGGAGATGAGCCCTGTTCCTCACCTGTAGTGGTCATACACTGACACCTGACAGAGATCCACGGGTTCAGACTGCTGCCTGTCCCCAGGCTCATCAGCCCACACATCGGACACCAGCCAGTGTAAGTGGGTTGGGGCTTCTAGCTTTCAGTCTATGTCACTTAGAGACAACACTCTTCCTGAGTTCTGAAGTTAACCAGTTCTCAGTGAACTGCCCTGAGGCTCTTCCGTCCACACCATCCTCAATAACCCCTTCTCCAATGTCACAACTATAGAAAGGACTAAGCTTAGAAATGGGTCACTGAGAGACCTATATCATTCACAGCTAAACACCTTGGAACAAGCCACTCAAGGTACAGCTGGGTCTGACCTGTGGGGCACATCCAGAAGTGCAGACTCTGCTTCACACTTGCTTTCTGTTTGGTTGATTTGGGGGCTGTTATCAGGAGAGGCTGGGTTTTTTTTTTTTGAAGAGTGGTATCTGGAGGTTTTGCAGGACTATGCATTAAAATAAGGGAGTCTCTATCACTCAGCTATATCCCTAGACCATCTATCTATCTATCTATCTATCTATCTATCTATCTATCTATCTATCTATCTATATTTTGAGGTAGAGTCTTACTAGTAGCCCTGGCTGGCCTTGAATTTAGAATCCTCCTGTCTCAGCCTCCCAAGTAGCTGGGAATATACTATACCAACTGTTTGTTTGTTTATTTGTTTTTGAAACAGGGTTTCACTTTGTAGTTCAGGCTGGCCCTGAACTCACTATGTAGCCCAGGCAAGCCTCAAACCCACAGCAATCCTCCTGCCTCTGCCTGTCAAGTGCTGGGATTAGAGATGTGAACCACCACGCCCAGCATTGTGGTGTGTGGTACTGATTGCTGGTGAGTGTGAGTCACATGCCCAGCATTTTGGTATGTGGTTACCAGGGATCGAACTCAGGACCTTGTGCTTGCAAAGCAGATGCCAGGACCCCTGAGCTAAATCTTTGGTCCATATACCTAGCATTTTAAAGCTGGGAATCAAACCCAGGATGTCATCCATTCCAAGAAAACTCTTCCCACTGAACTTATACATTCCCCGTGTACGGTATCTCTGCCTCATAAGCCAGCATGTCATTTTGCCTCTGAGTTACCTGTCCATAGCTTACCTGTCCTCTGTCAGATCAGGTTCAGGTCTAGTAAAAACCCCAAATCATCCTACTCCTACCCCCCACAACCTACCATCTATAAATTCCTAAAGTCACCAAGACTAAACTGATTTATAGTCAGATAAAGACAATTATCACCTTCTTCAACTAAAAGGACTTACCTTGTCCATGCTTTGCAAGTTAACTTTTCAGGAAGAGCTTCCTTTTGCTCAGCAAAGATCCAAAGAAATTACAGAGGAATGAGTATGTTAAGAAGAAAGGGAAGAAGAAAGGGATCTTTGGGAAAAAGAGCAAGGCAAAGATACAGCCAAGGAGACAAAGATCAAAGTAGAAGGGAGGAGGAGATAAAACAGCTAAAGATATATTGTTTGCCTATTAAAATTTTTGCTACAGTCAAAGTTTAAAAATTAAATAAACTCCCAACTGCTGCTACATTTCTCATCCCTTCACTTAAAGTAGTGTTTGGAAGGAAGTGACTCGTCCTTGCACTCTGAATAAAACATATTACATAATGGGTCTATAAAGCTCAAAGACCTTGAACAACCTCACAGCTACTCTAAGCCTGCCCTGCTTTTCCTCTTTCTGCAGATCCTGAGTTGCAGTCCATTCCCAGGGCAAAGGCAACCCTCTGGCTGGCCTACATATTCATTTTAATTAGTACCAGACACCCTTTGGGAAAGGAACTGAACTATCATAGAAGATCAAACTATCTGTCTTGATTAAGAAAACAATTCTGTTTACAATAGCATCATAAAGAATAAAGTATTTAGGAAAAATCAATCATTTAGGCAAACAATGTGCATAATGAAAACAAAAATATTTTGCAAGAAACTAAAGAATGCACAAACAAAAAAAAACTCCATGTTCTTGAAATGTAAGACAATATTGTTAGGATATTCATGCTTGTCAAAGTGATCTAGAAATTGAAAATAATCCTTATCAAAATTCTAGTGGCACCATTTGTAAAACCAGAAAACTCCATCCTAAAATTTGCATGGAACCTCAGGGGACTATGAAACAAAATCATCTGCAAAAAAAAGAAGTAGATTAGAGGCCTCATATTTGACTTCAAAACTTATTACGATGCTATTATAATCAAAAAAGTATGATAGTGGCATTCCAATAGGATATACTAAAAAATCCAGAAATAAGCCTTTATGTACATGGTTAAATGAATAAGGAAAGGACAATAATGGATGCTGGATAAACTGCAAATACACATGAAAGAGAACAAAGTTGGAGCCTTATACCATATACAAAAATTAACTCAAAATGGATCAAAGACCTACATGTCAGACCAAAAGCTATAAAACCCTTAGGAGAAACTTTCAGGAAACGGATTTGGCAGTGATTCCTTGGATATGACAACAAAGGCACAAGCAACAAAAGAAAAAAGAAACAAATGGGACTTCATGAGAAGACACGATCAGTAAAGATGTAACCCACAGAATAGGGAAAACAATTTCAAGTAAAACATATGATAAGGGGTTGGTAAAGTTCCAAAATACAGAGACAGTAAACAACTACAAAAACAACTATTCAAGATGGGCCAAGGAACTGAAAGGGTTTCTCTCCAAAAAAGGTACATAATGGCCATTTTACATACAGTAGCAAATACATGAAAAGGAACTGAATATCACTGGTCACTGGGAAATGCAAACCAAATCAGGAAGAAATATCACCACACACCCATCACAAATAAAATAAAATGGCAAGTGTTGGTGAGGATGCAAAGAAATTGAAACCCTTAGGCCTTCTTGGTGGGAATACAAAATGGTGTCACTGCTGTGGAAAATGTTGTGCTACTTCCTCAGAAATTCTAATGTAAGATTGCAATATGATCCATCAGTCCAACCTCTGAGCACATTCCCCAAGGAGGGAAAGCAAGTCTCTAAGAGAGATCTGTACAACCACGTTCATAGCATCATGACTCAGAATAGAGGTAGACACAAACCAAATGACAGAGGGATGGGTGAACAAAGTCGGGTATCTACAAACAGTGGAATGTTATGAAGCCTTCAAAAGATGGAAACTCTGCCAATGAAAAAGTCAGTCCATTGTAAGAAGCTGCATGTTCCTGAAGGAAATTTGTATCTGATAGTGACAGCCTCTAAACCTTCAGATTGCTTTCTGGGTAAGACATGTGTGTTTATAAGGTGAAGGATGAATTGTGACCTCTATCATGATTCACTGTGCTATTACTTGCAAGACCTCGCTGTGTTTGCTCTATGAGTGCCCTGGCCATTGTATACTTGCCACCCTCCTGAGGCCTAACAATGAAGGAAATTCTGACACAGAGTTCAAATGAGTGAACCTGGAGGACATTCTGCTAAATAAAATAAGCCTGATGCAAAAAAAGACAAAAATGGGGCCAGGGATTTAGCTCAGTGGTTCTGGTGCCTGTATTGCAAGCACAAGGGCCCAGGTTTGATCCGCAGTAACCACATACAATACTGAGTGTGGAGACTCATGGCCAGCAGCAGCAATCAGTACCACACATCACAGTGCTAGGCGTGGTGGCTCACGCCTGTAAGCCCAGCACTCAGGAGACAGAGGCAGCAGGATTGCTGTGATGTGAGGTTGAGACTAAACTCAGGGCCAGCCTGAACTACAAGGCACGACCCTATCTCAAAAAAAAAAAAAAGGGCTGGGGAGTTAGCTCAGTGCTTCCAGCGCTTGTCTTGCAAGCGCAAGGACCCAGGTTCGATCCCCTGGTAACCACATACCATACTGGGCACGGAGATTCACGCCCAGCAGCAACCAGTTACCACATACCACAGTGCCGGGCGTGGTGGCTCACGCCTGTAATCCCAGCACTTGGGAGGCAGAGGCAGGAGGATTGCTGTGATGTGAGTTGGAGGCTGAGCTCAGGGCCAGCCTGAACCACAAAGAGAGACCCTGTCTCATAGATACAGAGTTCTAAGGTGCAAGATGACAATTTTATAGAGACTAGCTGCACACAACAATGTGAATATACATGACACTATTCACTTAAAACTTGGTAAAAATAGTAAATTTTATGTTATGTATATTTCACCACAAAATCAGTTTTTAAAAATCTTGCCCATGTGCTTACATCTAATTCAGAACAATGAGTGTTGGTGTATCTCAAATAATGTTCCCCAGGACCTCATGATGATTGTGTTTTACTTTCTTTTTTAAAAAAAATAAATTCAAATCTTTATTGGTACATTATATATACACATCATCATCACATTCAACATTGAGAGTTTATACCAGTATATGACTCAACTGGATTCTCATTTTTTTCCCATTTTTCCACCCATCCTACAACCCCCACACCCATTTACATAAGCTTTGTTTCCTTTTTTTTATTACTATCACATTTTTCCCTCGTTATTTACCCCTATACTCTATTTCCTTTTAAATATTTTCTATTTCACAATATCTACTAGATATACTAGAACTCATTTACATTTTCATTTTCTCATATCGGAGAAAAGATACAATATTTACACATCTGTGACCTATTTATTTCACTTATGAGGATTCCTGAAGGTACTTCCTTTCATGGGAAAAACATACAAGGATAAAGCATACTAGAAATTATATAGCTTTCATTATAAAAATATATCTTTTTACAACAGCCCCTAGAGACATTTGAAAAACTTAGGTAGAAAGCATAGAGTGTCAGTTATCCAGAATTCTTGGGTCTAAAAGGGCTTGAGATATTTTCAGAACTGGGAATATGTGCCTATACAGTATGACATCTTTTGGGGAACTCAAGTCTAAACATGAAACTCACTGATATTCCATTTTACTTTATACACATGGAATAAAACTGACTTTTATTTTAAATAGTACTTTCAGTTCACCTCCGTTGACTACAGTCTATCACATGAGGTCAGATGTGGAAATTTCCACTCATGGTGCATACAATGCTCAAAAAGTGCCCAATTTCAGAGTAGTTCAGATTTCAGATTTTTGGATTAGGGATGCTCAGCATTAATAACCATGGTAGTCCCCCAAAATCTACCACAGCCCCTCAGTTTTACCAACTTGGCTTAATCCAAGTCTTAGCTCTCATTAATTTTCAGCCTCTTAAGTAATTAATCTCATCATAGGTCTTCCTGGTGCTCTACCACTGTATATCTTCTGGACCAGCCAGTGTCTGTTTCTGGGTGTGTCTTGCAGCCATCCTGACTACCGCTACCACCCTCTCTCTAACTCATTTGACCTCTTTATAGCCGCCTTCAAGAGCTGGCTCATGTGCTCACTCTGTGCACACAGGCTATTCCAGTTATGTATGGTCACATATATCCTTCCCAAGTTCTCAAAGGTTACACCACGTGGCGTCTGAACACCAGAACTAAGCACTCTCTTCACTAAATTAGCATTAGCTGGTCTACGGCCATACCACCCTAAACATGCCTGATCACGTCTAAATTAGCATTAGCTGATCTACTTTTCTACACTGAGCATGAAACTAGAGACTCAAATAAATCCATCAAGTAGTACTCTCCCGTTGACTCATTCATAAATCTTACCCGGATTCCCAATGGTCAAGAGTTGGAGAATTTGCATGTAAATTTTTATGCATAATTCCTCCCAATACTCTCCCAAAAGAAATCTCCCTTATTAAAAAAAAAAAATCTCCCTTATAGTACATATAATAAGGGGAGAGATATGAAATCAAACAAGGTGATCTGGAGAGTTTGTCATACTGCTTTGGAGTTTGTCATACTAGCTTTGGATTTCATACACAGGCAGAAATCTGACAATTACCAAAGGCAGAGGAATTTGAGGACAGAAAAGCTGGGGTGAGAATCCTTCCCTACTCTTTGGATCACTGCCCATCAGCTTAACCTCTTGCAACAGTAACTAGTTATGCTGCTGTTAATCCAGCCAGCCACCAACAAGCTCACCTGAGCACATCTTCCAAACTGAAAAAAACACTTCTCAGTCCCAAGGGGCTTCTGACATAGTCCACTTTAGAGCTTGAACTTGAACTTGAGTTTTGTAGCAGAGCAGCCCTCTCTCAGTGCAGTGAGTTTATACATTAAGCAGAGTCTGAGTAAATATAATTATGTGTGATTTAAGATTTCTTTTTTCAAAAGGAATCAACTCATGAAAATTTCATAAAAAGGAAATAATCGAGAATCAAGGGCAGGAAGTGAAAATGTGAAGATCCATAGAAGCAAATGTGTTAAGTAGGAACTTCCTAAAATGTTTTTACTGTCTCTGCTTATATATTCTACTTATCGCCAAAATTGAAACTAATAAGCTTCTGTTTTCCTTAGCAGACCCCCTGAATTGAGGAAGCAAAGGAAGCAGTGTTCAGCCTGTCCGCTCTGGAAGCTGCTCTGGGCACACTTAGCCCTCTCCAACCCACCTCAAAGTGCAGCTCAGACTGGGTCAAGGCTCTGGCAACAACAAAAGGTGTTGACTACCGCAATGAAAGGACTACTTAAACGCAGTACTGTGCACACAGAGGTGTTGTTGCCCTGTTCCTGTTTGTGCGACATCCACGCCATGTCAGGCCCTTCAAATAAGCCCTGTACGTCCCCAGGAAAGGCATATAACAAGCCTAGGTGGGAAAGAATCCATGTTTTGAAGACCCCAATCCATTGTGCCAAAGAGGAAGCAAGGAAAATATTTAAATGGCAACTAGCCTACAGCAACCAGGCCGGAAAGCAAAGTCAAGGTGTGCTCCACACTCCAGCAGCTGCTAGAAGCCTCACTCTCCTTCTTGGTCTTTCCTCCTTCAGAGTCCTGCCTCGCCTACTCGGGCTCTGTGAGATCCTCTCCAAGCCATGTCTCAATGATCTTGGGTGGGTATAGGCCTCAGTCACATACACTGATAGGAGAAAAATAATCTGATCGTGAAACGTACAAGCCTAACCTTACAGCCCAGCCAGATCTGTGGCTTCCATCTCATCTACCAGGATCTAGGGGAAAGGAAAAGCCAGAATGTGTTCATATTTCATTTCCTAAAGACCAGAAACTCTTCATAACGATTCCTCTTAGGTCAAATCGTGTTCCCCAGGACCTCATGATGATTGTGTTTTAATTTCCTTTCATGGGGAAAACAAGGATTAAGCACACTATAAATTATATAGCTTTCCTTATTAAAACATATCTTTTTACAACAGCCCCTATAGACATTTGAAAAACTTAGATAGAAAGCATTATTAATTCACCACCTTCCACCTTGTAACCCACCAACACCTCCTCCTATTCCCAGGCACCAGCTTTAAGAACAGCTTTGCGAGCTGTCTGGGGCCTAAGCTCAAACATCCCAGCACCAGCTGTCAGAGAAGACAGAGGCTTAGAGTAAGGGAACATGATCTTACCGGTAGCCTGCCTCTACCTGTCTATCTCTGCTGTCTTTCCTCCAAACAGAAATCACTAGTACAGCAACACCACTAGTCCAACTAT
>PVIR01034858.1:0-16893 GCA_004026965.1 Petromus typicus | reverse complement strand
GGAAGCAGAAGCTGTGTCATTGAAGCAGGATAGCCTCTGTCCATCAGCTTCCTGCTAAGCTCTCCAAGAAAGCACAAGACAAGGATGTGGGTTCTGGTGCCAACTGTACCATGTCTCAGCCTATGACCCTAAGCCACCTATCTCATTCCTAAAAAAAAATAGAGTTGAAGCTCAGTTTAGAGGAGATAAGAAAAAATGGCAAGTGTCCCTAACTTATTTAGTTTCTATTAGCTGTTCTACCTAATGCCACAATGACCTACAAAGACGGTTTATTTTTTCCTCTCATTAGGAAGGGTCCTTATAGTTGAGTGGAAACACGGTGTCTCTGTCTTGCACAGGTTCTGATCCGGTTCCATATCCAGAGGAATGTAGCGGTGATTCCCAAGTCTGTGACCTCAACACGCATTATTGAGAACTTTCAGGTGAGATCCTGGCTGGTCATTTGGTGTTCCTCAGAGAGTAGAGAACAGGACTGCTTAGGCCATACTTGTATTATCCGTAAGTAGGTCCTGCCCTCTCCTCCTCAAGCTGTCAGCTCTTAGGCCAGAGAACTGGCCTCAGAAGAGCTAAGAAAAATGAACCCTGAGCTGAAGATGTGCTGGCAGCAGTGACCAAGGAAATCCTGTCAGATCTGAGCGTGGCGTTGCCTCATCACATGGGTTGCCCTTGAGCATTTAGATAATAGGCCACTCAGAGGAGCAGATTGTGCTGTCCTCCAGATCCTTCTCCCAGCAGAAGACAAAGGGGCCACACTTGAAGAACAGCCCTTTTGAGAGAATTCATGTAGCTCCCGGATAACATAAGCACTGTGTCCACTGAAGTTTAATGCCTACACAGATGTTCTCCCTCCTGTTGGAACACTGAATCCCAGGGTTCTAGGCCTCTGCTATTGATCTGCAAATCAGTCTTCTCAGCTCCATTAGCCTAGGAGTTGACAAGGAGAAGTATGTGATCCATCAATAACACTGGAAGATGACACCATCTAGTACAGATGTTCTTGTGAAAACACTTGCATCCAGTGGACACAATGGGAGAAAATACTGCCCAGTGTGTGCTTTGGATAGGAGCTCACTTCCTGCTAAAAGGCATAGTTCCAACTAGGAAATACATTGCCAAGGATGTTTTTTGAACTCATCTCTCCAGGTCTTTGACTTCAATTTGAGTGATGAGGAGATGGCGGCCATCCTCAGCTTCAACAGAAACTGGAGGTCCTGTATTATACCTGGGTATGTGACAAAGGGTGAACCAGGAGGATCACAGGAGTCTTTCTATATGGGTGCAGAGTTAGCTAGAAGAACTGCAAGGTGCCTGGCTTTTTTCTTTTTAAAAAAATCTGATTGTTTTGAAAATGAATATTGGAGTCCTTGGGGAATTGTTATGACACTTTTTTTTTAAGTTTTTTGGGGTTCACGGGGAAATACAGACAGTTGAATCTGCTGACAAATTAGCAGTCAGCAGTGACTCTGAGTTTTGTTTGATTGGTTTTGTTTCTGCCTATGTAACACAAGGGTAGAATGGCCATTGAGCTCAGGAGTAGACTGTGGCTTTGGAAGGTGTGAGGATCCTATTCCTTTTGCCTGTATTTATTACCAACAATAACTATCAAGCTTCAACTGCAGGGTTGTTTCTCAACTCACAATATCATGAGCTTATTTTGGTGCCATGGTCACTACATAGTCGCCTCTCCTTTCTCCAACATCTCTCCCACCAGGTGGAGGGAAGGTCAGGGTGAGTCCCGTCTTGGGTGCTCACAAAATCTCGAAGTGGGGGAAGATGCTGAACGCGCGTGAAGATGGCAGGTTACACCACAGAAGAATATCTAATAGACCATGGTTGATGTATTGTTCTGGCATTTTGTCTCTCTGCCTGCTTTTGCAGCATGTCACGTTTGGAGGAATATCCTTTCGATGCCGAATATTGACGCTGAATCACATGGTGGGAGAGCAGAAGGACGCTGCCGTCTCACTGCTGTGGAACACACTCCCCGGAAGCCCTGCTTTCGCTAAGCTTTCCGAACCCATACTGTACCTGGGCTCACTGCAGGCAGACTCTAGGCAATGCCATAAACTCTGCTAACATTGACGTTACAATGATAAAAATAATAAAATACAATAATAGTAACCAACAAGTCCTGAGTTTTTTGTGTATCAACACACACTGACACGCTCTTCCTATGGCTGAACTCATTAAATCCAACCCTTATCATTCTCCTTTTGCACAAGAGGAAATGGAAGCATAGGGAGGCTGGGGACTCTCTCAAGGCCAGCCAGGCAGTAAGTGGTTAAACCAAGTTTCAAAAATAGGTGATGTAGGGAGAACTGAAAGTGATTTGTCCATTTCTTCTCCTGGTCCCTCCCTTTCCTTTCCCTACTCTCCTAATTGGTTTCCCACATTTCCCTTAATCAGAGTCAGTACTCGTGGCAGCTAAGCACATGAAACCACAAAGGTAGCACTATTCATTGACAGCAAAGAGACGGTCCTATTGAATGGGCTGGGAAACAGGAGAGACCAAGCAATAAAAATGCTTTCTATGTCCATCAACTGAAACTTTTATATTCTTCTGTAATATTTCCTTTTAGAAAGTAAATTAAGTAGAAATGTACAGGGAATAACATAATGAGGATTTACCTTCTCACTTCACAAATGTAAGTGTTAAAATTCTACCCAGTTCATTTATGTTTCAAAACTCCTCCTAAGGAGAGTGACAAGCTGCTCCTGCCACAGACTTCCGAGTCAGACAGGTTAGAAAAAGTACTTGTCAGTTTATGTGGACTCCGTGGGTCCCTGTCTCTATTCCCCACCGTAAAAGACCCACGGGAGGACGCAGAGGATGGTGACGGTGCTCTGTGTGCACAGAGGGCAGCGTGTGTTCGGAGCAGAAGCACCACAGGCCGAGATTCAAGGGCGACCTTCAAATCCTATCAGCCTCCTCTATCAAGTCATCCACCTGATGTCGCTGGGTAGAAAGCAACAGGAATTTTTTCAGATGTGTGTCATCTCTGCCAGCGATACATACTTGAATCTAAACCCTGGGAAACATCCAACAAGTCTACATGGGATTCAACAAAATCATTGATTTTGAAAATATTCAAAATTGAGAAAATCAGATGACTGTGAAACAGAAGAACACATGAATAAACACAGTGTGTGTGATTCGAAGATGAAACCTTTAGCTATAAAGGACATTATTTGGGTAACTGGTAACACATGAATGAAGTCTGAAACTAAATGATGATAATGTATTAAGATGAATTTCCTTTTTTCAAAGGTTGTAATGTAGTAAGAGATATAAGTCCTTGTTGAAGAATCACACAGTAAGGTCTTCAAGAGTAAAGGCATATTGTGTCAGCAAATTACCCTCAAACTACACAGTAAAAGAACATTCTTTGTACTATGCCTGAATTTCTTCTGAAATTATCAAAAGAGAAAAACAAGTATTAGAAAATAGGAAGATAAACTAGATTTCCAGTAGAACTGAAATGATTCTAAGAAGAACCATATATATATTTTATAAGAATCCATTTTGTTTTATTTTGGAAATTTAAAAATAAATATGAAATTTTTCTCCCTTTCTGATATCAGTAAAAATGGGGAAGAAAGCTAACAGGAATGAAATTACTGAATTAAACTGAACTAAAAGAACTGGTCTGAGTCATTCTCAATTAGTATATCAAAACTTCTAAAACTCAGAGAGACAGCCAAACAGAGAGTTCATGTTAACAAGTTCACTAATGTTTATATAAGTAACAGAGAGTTTGGGAGTATGGCACAGTGGTGAGTGTGTGCGTAACATGTGTGAGGCCCTGGGCTCCACTATTTTTTTTAAAACATAAAACATAGAAACAGCAAGAGCTTGTCAAACTCTTAGGGCCCTCTCTGTGGTGACAGGAAGACAAAGCCTTCTTTTATATAAACTACTATAAAGAAGGCTTTATAATAGTTTTGGTTTTTTAAAATTTTAGAAGCAGTGAATTTTGTGCTCCTGGAATTTAACATTTAATAACGTACAAAGGGGTCATTTTTTGATTTCTTTAAAAACAAAAATTACTTAGGCTTACGTATCTTATTTTCTTGATAGCATTAAAAACCACAATCTCTATATCTTACCTGAGACATTTTGGACATCCCATTGACTTTTAAATTTTTATTTTTTCCTATTACTTTTGCAAAGGTTGTTTTTCTGAATTTCACACTAATTTCCAAATATGACCTTGATCAACTGTGAAGTTGTTGGCTGAGTTCCCAATGCCATGACTTTGCAAACTCATTTTCCTCAGCCTCTCTTTCAGTTTAGAACTTTTGCTTTTTATCATAAAGGCTAAGTTCTTAATACACTCTCTCCCACCAGGCAGGTGCTGTGATGTGTTAGAGGGGTACAGGCTTGTGATCAGCAAGTCCCAGCCATTCTTTCTCTTAAAAACCTCTTTTCCTTGTGTTGTATAGAAAAAAGTTAACATATACATCACATTAGCAAGTGACTTCTTAAAAGTACAGAAGAATTAGTTAGCGATTGATAGTTAGAACCCACTTCCTAAAGTACCGATAATTCCGCTTCCACCAAAATAAGTTCCCTCTTTTCTGCTTATCTCCTCAAATAGGTAGCTTAAAAAGAAAAACACCAAAAAATTCCTTCCTACTCTGTACTCTACTCCTTGGCAATAATTTAGAACCTATCCTGAAAGCCCTGGGTCTCGTGAATCTATTTCCTTTCATTTTTTCCCGGTTTTCTCAGAAGGGAAAAATGACCTCAAGGAAAGAAATTCATTCTTCTCCTATCTCTCTAATTCCAACAGGAAGGGTGCAACTCCTGTCTTGCAGCATAACTTGGATTTATTTATAAGCAAACAGTTAATACTCTTAAGCAGAAAATCCAGCTGGCGATTTTCATTTCCTAAAGTTTAGAAACGTAATTCCACTCTCCCAGTGAGCTGGAAGCCGAGGACTCAGGCAAGGACTGAAGACATCTGCTTCACCGTAATTATTAGCCTGGCAGCGTCATTTATTATGAATTTGCCAGTCAGAAAGCTATTCTTCCATAGCTACAGCTCAGCAGTCTCTCACAGGTGAACAGTTTTGTTTTGTCTCAGTGGAGGCCGCCACCGTCCCTGCGCTGTGTTGAGGTTGCAGCCAAGGCAGCGTGTGCCTTCAAGGCTATAGAGCTGCGGGCTCTGGGCCACAGGAGAAAGCAGTGGCTGATTCAGGAGCCCCAGCGTCTGCCAGCCAGTTGGAGCTCGAGATTCCTGAGGATGATGGGCTGAGCCACACTCGGTTCCTCTGCCTACAGTCAGGCTAATATCAGATACCGCAAGTGACCAGGAGTTCAGCTCCCCACAAGTACTTGGGGCACGGTGTTTATACAAGTTTATCTCTTATGTCTTTCTCTAGCTTCCACCTGTAGACCTCATTTCTGTATGCCATGACAATGTAGAACATGTATTATACTGTTCCTCATGAAAACCTCCAGATATTTAAGATAGCTGTTAGCTTCCATGTTATACTCAATTGTTTCTGATAAATATCTCCCGTTAATAGTGGAATAAATAGGTCATAGATAGGTACATATCGCATCTTTTCTCTGGTATGAGAAAATAAAGATGTAAATGGGTCCTAGAATTGTATGTTATATATTGTGAAATAGAAAATGCTCAAAGTAAAATAGGGTGAAGGGGGAAAAATAATGAGATTATAACAAAAAAGAAAGGAAACAAATTTTATGTATATGGGAGGGTGGTAGGGTGGGTAGGGCTATGGGAAAAAAATGAGAATTAAGTTGTGTCTTATACTGATACAAATCCCCATTATGGAGTGCAATCATGATGCGTGTATGTAATGTACCAATAAAGATAATAAAAATTAAAAAACATAGATACAGTTGAAATTTAACTAATTAAGTTTCACTTTATCGATTTGAATTAGGAACAAACTAGCTTATTGGCTAATTTACTAATATTAAACTAAAAGACCAATTAAATTAAATCAAATAGTAGTTTAAAATTGACATGTTAAAGTCAATAGCAGTAGTGTTAAGACAGATGGAGAGACTGAAGCTGCGTCCCACAGGGTGTCAGCAGGTGGGTAAATTTATTATGAGACCACAGTCCAGTGTACAATTTTACAAATTTAAAAGCTCATCTTTAAAAATTAATTTTACTCTTGTCAAGAATGATCCTTGGGGGCTGGGGGTTTAGCTCAGTGGTTCCCGCGCCTGTCTTGCAAGTGCAAGGACCTGGTAAGCACATACAATACTGGGTGTGGAGACCCACACCCAGCAGCAACCAGCACCACATACCACAGTGCCAGGCGTGGTGCTCACGCCTGTAATCCCAGCACTCGGGAGGCAGAGGCAGGAGGATTGCTGTGATATGAGTTTGAGGCTGAGCTCAGGGCCAGCCTGAACTACAAAGCGAGACCCTGTCTCAAAAAAAAGAATGATCCTGGGAATGATGTGTTATAATTAAGCCCATGAAATACTGTTGGAAAGACAGAACTGTAATCTGCTCTGTTCCAAGAGCAACCGCTATCACATGGATTGGAACATAAGTATGGCTGCTGCTCACACATTATCTTTCCAATAGACAGAACATTTTGGAAAACTTACTGAGTGTAAGAGCAATGAGTATAATAAACAAAATGTAAGCCCAAGTCACAAGATGTCTCATTTGATCATAACAACTGCACATCCATGTGCCTGCAAGCCACTGTGTGAGTTTTCTGACGGTAATGCAAGAGGAAGATTGTAGAAATTTCTGGGCAAATGACTGTTGTTTTTCAAAACAGTGTCACCTTGATCATCTTATTTCCATATCAGGCAGAATGTATAGTGGCTAAAAGTCTTAGCTGTAAAGGCACTAAGTATTTCTTAAATGAATGACGGAATAAATGAACCACAAATCATTGAGATAAGATAGAGCCACTTGAAATTTGAAGGGAAAAGGGAGGTAGGAGTAAATAAAGAAGGGAAAGAAAAATTTGATGGTAAAAATGGAAACAAAGCTCCTGTATATAGCTGACGAGAGGTTGTAGGGAGGGTAGAAGAACAGGAACAAATGAGGATCTATTATATACCGGTACAAATTTTCAGCGTTGATTGGGTCATAATGTATACATAAAATGTACAAATAAATTTTTTTAAAAAAGAAATTTGAAGGACTGGGCACAGACCTCAGGGCACTTCCCTGAGCCCACAGTTTATTTTATTGATTTATTTATTACTTACTAAATACTTTGGATGCAATTTCTTTCCAGATAACATCTGGAAAATTGCCACTTTACACTCCTCCGTGTAGCTCAGGAAATACTTCATCATTAATTTGTAACTCACCTTTCAGAGAAATAAGTTGATTCAGAGATGAGATATAGGATAACCATTTTTATTACTTTCCATTTAAGAGGGTATAATTTCCCCATCTAATTCCATAGATGTGCTGAGTACTGGTTCCTGCTCTCTGTCTACAGCAGAGAGGGCTTCGGTGGGACAGGACAGAAGACACCAGCCCTGTGAAGAGGGGAGGGGTAAGTCTGTCTGCTGTGGCCCAGGCAGCTGAAATGAGGCAGACTTACAGGTGAGCACTGTAATGCTGAGGAGAATGCTGGAGAAAGCTGAGCACTGCTTCCCTGAGGAAATGGTGAGAAGAAGGAAAGTCGAGCAGCCTTGAAGTCTCCACAGGGGTTATAAACTATTAATTGACAGCTCACACTGTCCAGAATATAACTTTGAGCAGGAGTAGCTGGCTGCCTACGAGACAGAGAAAACTGGGCTGACTTTAAGCACTAGAAATTACTAGTTAGGCATTTAGGTGAGGAGTTTTTGAGGCTTACTGGTGTCAAGAAGTGACTCCTTGATTGTCTTGAGAAAAAGAAGTTAAATCCCAGGGCCTTGAAAGTATATGGCCTGCTTAGGGAGGGCCAGAAGTCCAGTGAGGTTGGCAGACACTGTGAATAGTAAAATTTGTGGTGTCAGGGCTAGGAAGACACAAGATAGTAGGATTAATGATTTTGACCCTTTACATCTAAAATAGTGCTTGTGAAATGATTGTTATAGGATCACATGCCTAAGAATCACCAGGCATACTAGTAAATAAAAAGATTTCTAATGAATCACTAAAAGGAAGGAAGGAAGAAGGAAGAGAGGAAGGAAAGGAAGGATCTTTACATAGAAACCCTCAGATCCCTGGGCAGGAACTGTTTCAATACCAGAAGAAGACCATGGACTTGGAGAGGCACGGAATGGCTTCACTGTGCACTTGGGAGTTCCCTGGGGCTTCGCTTGCCCGTTCGTTTGGTTTACGTTTGTGTGGCTGTTCAAAGGTTTCTTCTCCTTAGCCGGCCAATCCCATTGTGTTCTCAATCTTTTGTCTTCTCTTGTCTTGCTGAGAAAAGGTCTCACGATGATGCTCAGGCTGGTCTCAAACACATGTAAATTTGTCCCATGTCACTTCTATAGTCATCTCAAGGGATCCTTTTTTATATTGCAGCCTCCTGAATAGCTGGGAATACACCGGTTTTAATCCTTTGCTTAATCTCACCGTTGTTTGTCTCACTCTAATTTGAAGCCCCATTACAAATACATTTTGTACAATTACCTTACCTAATTGCCCAAACAACTGGAAAATTTAGTTAGGACTCTGTTGCCGCCTAGTGGTCTTTGATCACCTCACAGGTCTCTGATGCATGAGTCAGGAAAGAGGACAGAGCAGGCTGGTTTGGATATAAACATTCAAAAGTCGAGTTCACAGTGAAAGTAAAGAAAATCATATTCAGTACAAGAAATACAGAATAGTAAGAATTAGTAGTCTAACAGAATTTCAAAGGTAGAGATCTTGATGAGGGAGGAGTATTCCATGATAGTATACCAGGAGTATCTGAGGTTGTTCATCGATGAAAAAGCCTAAAGCACGTTGAATTTGGAAGTCAGATACAGGGTGTGGTGGCACACACCTGTAATCCCAGCACTCTGCAGGCTGAAGCAAGAGGATGGATGTGAGTTCAACGCCATCCTAAATTATGTAGCGAGACCTTGTCTCAAAAAATAAAAGAAATTCTGGTATGAGAAAATAAAGATGTAAATGAGTCCTAGCATGTATGTTATATATTGTGAAATAGAAAATGCTCAATGTAAAATAAGGTGAAAGGGGACAATGTTGAGATTGTAACAAAAAAGTAAGGAAACAAATTTTATGTATATGGGGGATGGTGGGGGGGTAGGGCTATGGGAAAAAATGAGAATTAAGTTGTGTCTTATACTGGTACAAATCCCCACTATGGAGTGCAATCATGATGTGTATATTTAATGTACCAATAAAGATAAAAAAATATATAAAAAAATAAAGGAAAGAAAGTAGGACATCAGAGATTCGGGGCCAGCTAGTTATAAGAACCATTGACATACCCTGAGAGTCCATGGTACAACTTCTGGGTGAGATGCAATTTCAAATAGTTGGTATTCTCTCTCTCCGTTTCCTCCCTCTGCATCTCCATCACATTTTGGGGGTTGAACCAAGGGCTTTGTACATGGTAGGCAAGAGCACTACCACTGAGCTACATCCCCAGAGCCTTATTTTCTTTTTAAAGATCAATTTTCAAAGCTCCGTGAGTAGTGCTCGAGAAGAGCGGCGCCTTGTTCAGCTTGAGCTCCTTCGGCCCCAGGCAAGTTTCTCTATCCACACAGCCTACTTCCTCTTCACCCTTCCTGAGTCTGTACAAGTTCTTGGGCATTATTCTTCTCCCAGGAAATTTGAAACTCCTGTGCATCTTCTTCCTGTGTACCTTGTTCTTGATCACAAATGTATTTGGCCAGCCTGGTAGAATTTCTTTCTTCACTCCCCAGAGACAAGATATTATTCTAAAGATTATTTTTCCCATTCCTTATCCAGCAGACTCTATATTCCTGTTCAAGAGGAGTTTACCCCAATAATCCGCCCAACACCCAGGCAGAGCTTTTATTTCACTGCTCCTGGCTTCACCCCCAGAGGCTCCAGCCCTGAGGTTCACAGAGGTCCCGGGTTCTGGCTGCATGAAGAGCTGCTGGCTACTGCTCTGAAGACTCCTCTGCTCCTCTCTTAATCCTTCAGACACAGCTGAGACCAACTTCTAGGTAAAACGACTGCTTTCTTTGTCCGCTACAATAACTGATTTTCCCTGTCTTTTAACTGCAGAAATCCAAGACACGTACAAAATTAGAGAAGAGAATGTGGAATATCATACACGTACTGGCTGGCTCTGGGCCCTCTTTCCATGCTTTCTGCTGATTATTTTGAAGTCAATCACAAATATCCTAATTCCAAAAGTAACTTGAATATCACATAGCAAAAATTTTCAATGTTATTAAGTATTGAATAAAAGTATTAAAAAGTAGTTCTTCTTATTAGAAAATTTTCAATTTCAACTTTGCCCAGTTCCCTCCCAAAAGAATTCCCCACAATTGAAAATGAAAATAAATTAATTTTTGACACTGCTAGTTCATTAGCGCATGGCAAATTCAAATATTCTCTCAGAGTACATATTAGTGAATAATGTGGTAAATTATCACAGGTTTTAACATCTTACTTTTCCCTGAGCTTTATAAATTTGTCCAACTAAGCCTTTGCTCCACACAAAATTTTGCCATTGTGAATTACATTACATCCTAACAGTTTACTTCAGGTTCTACCAAGTTAGAGATTTTCTCAGCTTTTTAAGAAATATGATTCATGGGTTGGGGATTTAGCTCAGTGGTTCTGGCACCTGCCTTGCAAAGGTCCCTAGTTTGATCCCCAGTAACCACTTACAACAATGCTGAGTGTGATGACCTATGCCCACCAGCAATCAGTATCACAGACCACAATACCGGGCATGGTCACTCATACCAGTAATTCCACCACTCGGGAGGCAGAGGCAGGAGGATTGCTGTGAGCTCAAGCCTTGCCCGAGCTACATAGTGAGCTCAGGACCAGCCTGAACTACAAAGCGAAGCCCTGTCTCAAAAAAGAAAGAAAAGAAATATCATTCCTGTATAGTTGTTCCATATAGAAAATTAGTAGAGCTCAATTCTACAGTCATTTCAAATTCCATACATAGTGCGTCTCAAACAGAAACACCTGAAAAGTCTACTGATCAGAGACAGGGAAAGACTGAGAACCCTGAGCCTCATTTTGAAATAATTATTGATGTTGTTCCCAGTGACCTCCAATCTTCAAACAACTGTTCTTACTGAAAGGGTGATATATTTAAATGTGGTCATTTTCTGTACAGCCAAACAAATTTAAGTACGTTACCATTGGTAAGTGCCTTTCTCTGCTCAGTAACAAATGGGCCACCTGTAACCTTATCTGTTTGTAACTCTCATGAAGAAATCCTACTATCATGAGAGAAGACATTTTAAATTACTTAACTGGTCTGCCTATTGCTTCCTTGGGAGTTGGAAATGTTGTAAGGATGGTAGTCATGCAAACATACAGTGCATTGTTCTAGCACATAGCGCTAATGCATAACAAACACATGCTTTCCCATCTAATTCAGCAGTAACGCAGGCCACCTGCTGCCGGGACTAGGAGAGGAACCGAGTGCAGTCTACTGCTCCTGTTTCGACGTGAAGGATGTGCCCTGGGAAGACAACGCACCCGCCGGCAGCGTGAGACGCCGCCGTGACTCACTGGGCAGGGTGGCGGGGCGTCCACGTGTCTCTGTGCTGCAGCTCGTCAGCGCTGCCCTCGAAACTCAAATGCAGCCATAAGCAGTAAGGGGACATATCGGTATGACTGTGTTGCAGTAAGACTTTAATTATAGTATGAAACCTCATTTTAGAATAATGTTCACATCACAAAATATTATTTTGATGTTTTCCAACCATTTAAAAAATGAAATGCTGCTCTTAGCTTGCAGACCATCCCCAAACAGGAGGAGGGCTGGGTGTGATCGGACTCGTGGGTCAGGGCGCTCCAGCCCCCGGTCTGGGCTCTCGGACCGCTAAGCGGTCCAGGCCTGTCAGGCCTCCCTCTCCCGCCAGCTCAGGTGCGCGTGTCGGACTTAGACATGCAGACCAGAGCTCTGCACAGCTGACATGGTCCTCACAAGACCCAGTGCCCAGATGTCACGGCCTCGCTCCAGCCTCTGACTAATTTAAGCATAGATGAAACTGGCAAATCAGATGCGTATTTGTGGAGAGGATCACGGATAGATCCTTTCCATGTTTGAGGGTGGTCCAAATACTGTGAGGTGCTGTATTACTTTCAAATTACTATCTTTGCCTGGGGCCTGGAATCACAGGGGACTTTTAGGGGCTTGTATTTAGTCTTTTCCAACAAAAAAAATCATATTCCATAGGGGATCAAGGTGAGAGCTCTTCCAATTCTAAGTTGTCCACGATCCTCTGTCATGGGCTAGTCCCTCAGCTTGTCACTCTGATAAGGAAGATAACACTATTTTAAGTCACCTGGCATCCATGCCAGCTTATTCATGGCTCTGAAAGTGTCTGTGTATTTACTTTTCGTAGTGTATAGTTAGCATAGTGTTAGAGTCCGCTGTAGCTAGCAGCAGGTCCTTTCGAGGAAGGATTGTTAACAGCTACGCATCTACTTGTCATGGTGTTTCAGGAACTGGAAGAGGACATAACCCGTTGGTCAGTGTATTCTAAGCTGGAAAACTATTTCTGTTCTTAGAAGTGGGAGAGCGGCCTGGTTTTTCTGTTATCGTATGGACGTACTCCAATACCATGTTCATTGTGAGCCCACTTATCCTCTCTTGGGATAATGTGGTTTCCTAGTCTTTCCTGGGGATTCTTGAGGATTACAGCCCTCTGATTATCACTCTGACTTTGTTATCCATTAGGACAGTAGCACTGACGTGTCTTCCCACAGGCTCATTGTGGCAATTAGCACACCCATTAATTCCACTGAAAATTACCTTCCCCCTAGCAAGCTTTATGCTGCCCCCTACTCTGGCCTTATCATACCTATTGACACACAGGAACCTCATTTTTTTTCACGGTGCCTCCTTCTGTCAACCCTGGCCTACAGGGAGTAGGCAGCATGGAGTTTCTTGAGATTTCTGTCTCTTTCTAGTGAATGAATTCCTTACTACATTAGTGAAGATAGGGCTGTCTGGAGAAGAATCACATCATAAGTGATTCTCTGGTGCTGCACAGTAAGTCAGCGCTAACCTCTTCCCCTCTGTCTTTTGACCCTTTCCTCTGCCAAGGACTCTCTAACATCTGCACCTCATTTATTGTAGGCACAATTTTCTCCAGGAGACGCTCCAGTGTAGGAATGACCCTAGAGGTCCTGAGGAACTAAGGAGGAGAAAGCAGAGGACCAAGGAAATGAAAGACCAAGTACTCTTTTCCCACTGTTAAGTCCTCTACCCAAAAATCAGTTTGGAACTGAAAGAAGCAACTTGAAATTGTTTACAGTTTGAAGCTTTTAAATGGAAAGTGAAATTTTTACCTGAAAAATTAAACTTCATCCAAACATGAAAAAAAGTGATCAGAAAGTCACTGGCTCTGCCCACCATATACTCAACGTATAGAACAAACTCAGCCAAAAGTATTTTTGCAGACAATGGTAGAAGAAAAGCAGGCTGTTCTGTAATGGTAGATTAATAATCACAGATAGTTCCAATGATTAGCTGCCAAAGAGTTGCTGTACAAACTGGTGTCTCTGCCTCCCACTTCTTTGACTTGTTTTTTCCACTTAGGAAATGTGTTAAAAAAAAGGTCACCATGGACCGCAACACCACAAGGAATTCTGACTTTATAAACACTGAGAATAAAATACATAAACTGAATACCATAATGTGTGAACTGGTTTTGGAGTCTGGGGGTAACAACCAAAGTACCGCAGTGAAGTTTTAGTTATGTGCTATGAATGTCAAGGAAGGGAAAAATCTTGTATGTGGGGATTAATGGGGTCGCTGGTCAAAGAGGTCTTCATGAAGAAGAATAACTTGACATGCTGAGTATGATTTGATATAGTCTTTCCAAGTAAAAGGAGCGAAAGAAAACTTGGTGACAGTCAGCTTGAGAAATACAATTTGGATGAAAGACCCCATGTAGGGAAGTAATGGAAAACCATCTTTGACTTGTAACCTGAGCGTCCTGGATTTGGATTTCACTGGTGTGCATGTGCTGAGGTTTGGCCGACTAGGTGTCCCTCCAAAGCACTCACTTTAACACCTACGCCCACACCCAGGCGATGATTGTAAAAAGTGCTGCCTTCAGAAAGTGGTTAGGTGCTGAGGCTCTGCTCTCAGAAATAAGATTAATTTATTACCAGAAGATATCAGTGAGCCTGTCTGTTCTTCCACCTTTCCACCAGGTCTGATTGTTAGCAACATACCATCACCAGATACAGAATCTGCTAGCACCATGATTTGAATTTCTAATCCCTCCAGAACTGGAAAAAGTAGATTTCTTATTGCTTATTTTTTAAATGAATAATAAATTGGTTAAAAATTTAATATTCCCTTTGTATTTTCCAAATTTCTTCAAGTTCTTATTTATAAATTCAATTTCAAGATACTGTCAGTGAGAGTAAAACTCCACGGAGGCAACAGGTGGCAGGGACTGACTCCCACCTACAGGTGGGGTTGTACAAGACTTTTCTGGAGAGGAGGGACTTAGTGCACAGGAGAGCCCTGAAGATCTTCCTTTGTCTGCTAGTTGGGGATAAGATGTGGAACCTGGCAGGTGCCTGTTACTAAAGTACCACTTCTGGGTTTAGCAGCCTCCAGTAAACTTAAGTCTACCCACTACTCCATCCCTGTCTGAACCCAATGTGGGTATCAGAAGTGAGCAATACGGCTCTGTGTCAGATCCTGATGGAACAGGCACTGGGGTCCAGTATCAAAACACCATTTCTATGTTAACAAGCAGAGATTGAAAGAAATTGTTGGGGGAATATATATTTTTATTTATCAGGAAATGAATGTCAATACTAAGTTTACCTTCGTTTCTTTTCCTACAGAAGAGAGTCCCTCTGGCTTATGAATGCCCTCTTGACCATCTCCTCCCTAATAAATGGCAAACACATTAGATGCTCCTGCTGATTTTGTTCCTCATTTCTGCAGATGATCCTCATATGGTTTCATTCCTGTTCTTTTCCATCTCTTTCTGGACACCTAAGGTTTGCTGCTGCCCCTCCTCTAACAGCACCCAGATCCGTAATTGTTGGATGACTAATGAAGGAGAAACAGAAGAATTCCTGTGCCTTAGTCTACTTAACACAGTTTCAATTTTCCTAGCTAAAGATTTATTTAGGATTTCATTTTATTTTTTGGGTGTGGTTCAGTTTAGTAGCTACAACATGCTGTTGACTCATTTAGCTTTTAACCAAAGGAAACTCCTAAGCCTTTTTTCCTACATAATTTCTTAGTAGACTTGAATAAATAAATGAGTGAATCATACCCATTAAATTCCATCTTGTAAGCTTTATTTTCTTCACTCTAGTCTCTTGTACATTAACTATCCTCTCCCATGACCACTCCATATAGCTTCTGTAAATTAGATCACTTTTCTAACGATGTCCTTTGCTGAAGACACAGCTAAAACATTTCAGTAGGACAGAAGACCACACTAAGCCCAGAGATTTGACACAATAAACCTCTTAACAGGTTGAAGGACACTCATTACTCAGCGTGGGTATGATCATCCCACTGGGTATGAATTCATCTAATTGAGCTAAATACAGTTCATATTACTTGTGGTCTTCTAATGAGGGATCTTGCCAAATGCCTTGTCTAAGTCCAGACACACAAATTAAACTGCATTCCCTTCATCTTCCAGTCTAGAGGCTGTTAGCAGAAGTAAAAGTAAAAATAAAAATCTCCCAGAGAACGGCCTACTCATGAGGGCATTGTACTTATTGCCTCAGGTGTGTTCACCTCACCAATATCCCTCCAGAAAGATTTTTCAAAACCTCTCCCTTTTCAGACACAGCATAGCACTGCATTTCAGGCTCTAGACCCCAGACTACAGTCCTGGCTCTTCCACATACCGACAGTGTCAGCATGGACAGTTTCCCTCATCAATCTGAGCCCCAGGATTCTCATCACATCCTATCAACCTACATCACAGGATTGGCATGAAGACTGAGGAACTTAATATTTTCAAATTATTTAGGAAACATTTCTGGCACCTGGGTAAGCAATATATGATTTTAAAAGTTGGAGTATGTTGGGCTACAGATAAGAACATATTTATCACATAAATAGTATTTGTCTTAGCTTGAGTCCCCTAGAAGCAAATCCTAATAAAAACTTGAGTGGAAATAGTTTATTTTGGAGGAGATTTGAATAAATACTGGGGGAGCACTGGGGATGTGAGACAGAAAAACACAATAAGCTAGTAAAAGCCACACTAAGAATAATTGGCCCCTGCAGATGACGGAAGGTTAGTTCCCTTGTAGGACCCTGGAAGATAGTGTAGAGAAAGCCTCAAAGTCATCCTAAGGCAACAAAAAGCTAGAAGAATTATTCACAAAGTTTCTACCCATCTTTGCCAAGAACCGCTCCAAGAGTGTGACTTCCTGGCTTCTCTGTAAGGAGTCAGTGTTCTCAGGCCAATAAAAGGACCCCAAGCAGAGAATCAAAAGTATGCCCAGGAGACAGAAAATGAACTAGCTAGCCTTGATGGAATATAACCAGGCCACTCAAGCACGAGACCGATATTACCTTAACAGTGAAATTAGAAAAATGTTCTACAAAGTTCTACACTTCAATACTGAAACACCGAGAAGATGAAAAGCCCCCAAGAGATTTAAGAGAGGCTAGTAAAAGAGTCAGAGCACAGGCCTAAAATCCAAGTTAAGAACGTAGTTGATTTATGTATGTTGAACCATCTTTGCATACCTGGGATGAATCCAACTTGGTCAGGGTGTATAATCTTTTTGATGATTCTCTGTATTCTGTTTGCCAGGATCTTAT
>PVIR01034857.1:0-16742 GCA_004026965.1 Petromus typicus | reverse complement strand
AAAAAAAAGGATTTAAAAAAAATTATACATGGAACACTGTGTTACACTAATCATTGTTAACCAAAGGAGAATCTCCTTTTCATGTACCAGGGACATTGAGCAATGTAGGGAGGCATTTCTGGTCTTCATAACTGGGGGAGATGGAGGAGGGAGGTGGCATCCGAAATGGCATCTATTGGTAGAGACCAGAGACGCTGCCTACCATACTGTGAAGCACAGGACAGCCTCCTGCCATAAAGAATGACCTAGTCCAAGATACTAGTGGTACTGAAATTTAAAAATCCTGTGCATACTTTTATAACTGTTTTTTACATTATAGATGGGGTTTAATATTATTAGGTTGTCTTTGCACCAATTTAATCTACATATTTGAGTGTATTTTATGAACACTGAATAAAATAGTGTCTCAGGTTGTTTGCTGTTATACAAGCACAACTAAGACAGGGAAATGTCTGAAGGCCTAGGGAGCTAGCAGCTCTGAGGGCAGGAAGTTCGCAGCCTGGGGCCTCCTCTAGAGAGACCCTTGCACTATGTCATAACCAGGCAAGTGGGATTTCAGGGGCAGAGTGATGAGTATACAGTGGACCTTCAAGTTACAACTGGCTTGATGTACGAACAACTTGGTTGATTGATGATTCATCTGTCTCTTGATATCTGTAGAATGTACCCAGGTCAACATCCAGCTCTCAGCTGTACTGACTTACAACTAACTGAGTTAACCCACCCTCAGGAGCCATCGAGTTCATAAGTCAAAGATGTGGAGGACGAAAGAGAAGCTGGACCTACTCTCTTGTAAGTAATCCATTTCCAAGAGACTCAGTCCAGGCTCTTGAATCCCTCGTAGAGGCCCCATCTACATTTGCAACAGGGATTTGCGTCAGGACAAACCATGGCAGTGAGTGTATTGTTGCGCACTGAGTTGATGTGAGATAATTTCCATAACACCCTTTTATTGCTAGACATTAAAGATATTTTGCTACTCAAAATAGTAGCACAATAAACATGATGCAAATTTCTTAATTTGAACCTTTTCCTTTGAATTAACTATAGATGTGACATTAAATATCCACTGCAGAAAAAGAGATTGGTATTATCCAGCGACTGAAATCTCATATTTTTAGCTTCTTGAGAAGCACTGGCTTGCCTTATTTAACATTTTAACCTCCCCAAATTAAGTATCTTTAATATGCTATGGCACCGTGAATGCTTGTGGGAGAGTGAGTGAGCACTGAGGAGAAAGACGGCGTGCAAGGCACTGCACACTGTAGAGAAAAGTAAAAATACCCGAGACCCTGCTGTTTACCCAGACAAGTGCCATGGAGGGCGGCAGACAGCTGACTCCCGCAGACTCTGATTGCTCTTGCCACGTTTGAGTGGTTAAAGCCGAGCTGCGCCAGTCACTCGGGCTCGGTGGTGAAGGAAGACAAGAGCCTCGTGGTCCCCCAGATGTTAACCTGATTCTATGTCCCGTCACTTTTCATCCCTGTCACCCCTTGCTCAGGTGTGAGCTCCTAGGCTGGTGTAGCTCCTAGGCTGGTATAGCTCCTATACTCAGCCAATATAAAGCTTTTGTGTCATATTAAGAAGTATTCATCAACATCTTATTTACTAAGGATTTTATTTTGAATTCCAGAATCGTTATGTATTTTCTTTTATCTGTGAAAAATAATTAATTTCATAATGCTACATTATCCTTATAGTCTTAAAATTAATGCTAAATCTGTATATTCTTTTTTAAAACTCAGGCCTTTAACTTTCTAATTTTTTTTGTACTAGGGATCAAACTTGTCAACCTGTGTTTCTGAGGTAGGGGCCAGAACCACTGAGCTAAATCCCTGGCCCATATTTCTTTATATACTTATGTGACTCTTGACATTTTATCATCTTATTCACATCATCATCCCTAATACATGGGACTACACAGGCTCACGCTGCAGCACCCAACATGCACTGCTTTCCTCTTGTAGCTGATTCTTACTTCCAGACACTTAGCTTGTCATTTCTTAGAAGCCTGGCCAGAGCCCTGCAGGATCACGGAGTCAGCCCTCATGTCTTTACCCCGGCACTTCGAGTGTCCCTTACCACAGCGCCTTGGCAGGGACCCACCTCAGTTTCAGATTAGAAACACACTAGTCAAGAACCACAGCTGCTTTGACTTGATGAAATCATTCCCTACCAGCACCTGAGACCTGGCCGCTTTTGGTGCTAAGTGAATGAATGGCTGGGATCCAGCTGGAACAGGTGGATGGCATGAAGGTCGGGCTCATGTTCTCAGTGCAAAGGCAACAAAAGGAGAATGCAATTGCCTGGGTAGGACCAGGTGAGACCACACCACACGCTCTCTCATTTCTCCAGTCCGAGGGCCTCTGGGCGCACTGCTGCTCCGGAGGAGACAACGGGAAATGCAATAAAGTCTTCGCCCTCACACAGAGCCTACTGTCCGGTGGGAGAAGGCAATCAAGTGACAAACACTGAAATAAGCAAGGAACCGCTGACAGCGGCTAAGTGCGCTGAAAAATAAAAGAGGAAAACAGAATCGAGAGGGGCTGAGTCTCCTTTAGGTAGGCAATCAAGGAAGGTGTCGGCAGAGGTGCCGTTTTTAGCTGAACCCTGCAGGGCAGGAGAAGCCTGCCTTCCAGACCGGGGCACTGTAGAGAGAGGACTGGCCAAAGCAGGCTCCAGAGTGGGCAGACCGGGAGGACTCCAGGCACAAGAGGTTCAGACTGAGCCGGTACAGTCGAGATAAAGAGAAGAGGGAGGAGAGGAGGCTGCAGAAGGGCAGAGACCGGGTCACGTAGCGCAGTGAGGCCCAGCAAGGAGCTGCAAAGCAGGGGCAGCGGGCAGAGGGCACTGCTTTCTGATTGGCAGTCAGGACGGGAGAATGCTTGGTGGGTGAGCACCATCTCAGGGCTGAGCCTTAGCGTGCCCGGGGCTTCCAGTCGACTTTGGGAGGGGCCCAAAACTACAGACAGGGACTGTCTGGCGGAAATGTGCAGGCTTTTAAACTCCCCCATTCACTGGCTTTGTGGCTGCATTCTCTAGGGCTCACAAATTTGGGAGTCACCAATAAGGGACTCCAAGACGCTAAGCCAGAGGCCTGCAGGAACCCCAGATCCAGCAGGTGTGGACTTGAGAAGCAGAAAGGCCTATGAAAGGAGAAAGATAGGGATGGTTTGTGGCAGAGCAGCTCCGTTATCACTCTGCATGCTACAGCTCGACAGGGTCCGATTCCGCTGCCGCCTGCTGGCTCTGTGCCGCTCAGCAACATTCGGCTCTCTCTCCTTGATCTCAGCAGCAGCATCCTCCACAGGCGGCAGATTTTGTTGGCCGTAGGTATTTAAGATGCCAACTGAAAAACAGAGTAGAGAAAAAAGTCTTACCCTAATAGATAGCAGGAATTTCTGGGCCCAGAAGGACCAGCTGGGAAGCAAACAGTAAACAGTCCGAGCCCTCGGCTGTCGTTCACAAAAAAACCAACCTGAAGGCAAGCAGAGGGGCACATCTAAGACTCTGGGCTCAGTTTTCCCAGATCACATGCAAAAACTGTTCTGCAAACTTAAGTGGTTTTTTATTTTATGTCCAAGCTCATGAATGCTGTGCTCAGCATGTGGTAGTTACTCAGGGAAGGCTATGAACTCATCCTCCCCGAAAGAAATAGGCCATACAGCTAATTGGGTGAGCAAAAGTAGGCCATGGCATGAGGACAGAGCTGCAGGCTAAAGGCAGAAGGCAGCTGTCTCCTGGGGCACAGACAGCCACCTTGTGTCACCCTGAACTCGGCTGACGCCTCTCACTGCCTTGGGGAAGTCATGCCTTACCTTCACGGCCGAACTCCATTCCACAGTCTAACCCTGACGCACTAGCTCTGTGATGTCTGGGACACATCTTACTATTTCTTAAATCTCAGTCTTTTCATCAATAAAATCGGAGACAATGCTACTTACCGCAGGGTTTTTTGAATGTTCTGCTAGAGAACTGAGCCCAGCGTCTTCTGTTTCTGTTGCTTTCAGATAGCATCAAGGTGGTATCATGTGAAACCCAGTTTTGCTACTTCACTACTTCCTGGGAGACTTGCCACTCAGATTACATCGTACCGTCTGCCTCAGTTTCCTCATCAGTCTGCCGGGAATGTTCATAATAAAATCCTCCAGGAGGCTGATAAGACAGAGAGGCCAGCACAGTCCGGGCCCACAGTCAACAGGCTCAGAAAATTCCAGGTTTCCTACTTCTTCCTGCCCCGAGCCCGCTGGACACTCTTCAGACTCACGCCGGGATCTTCCCATGTTCCTAAGGACGTTTCTAGGTCACTTGGCAGTGTTCAGGTGGAAACAAGTCGCACAGTCCCCTTGGTTATTTTTGCCCTTTGTGTTGGTCTTTGTTTCTTCAGGGGGAAAACAAACCCAGGAATTAAAATTTCCAATGAAGTTACTGGGACACTAAGTCCAATGAGCTTTATAGCAACAGACTTGTGGCGAACCGGCTGTATGTTTTGTGATCCCGCACACTGTCCCCACCTCCCTCCTGACTCCTGTCTGTGCCTTGTCGCCTCACGGACTGCAAGAACATGTGCGGCAGAGGACTCTGTTCCCACTTGCTGGCCGGAGGAGAGGTCCATGGGGCAGGTGTCTGGGGAGATGGGCCAGGGCAGCCTCACGAGTGGCAGCGGGAGCGGGCACTTTGCAAGACGTCCCTGTGCGCTGGCTGCTGGGGAAGCCTCCCCAGGAGAGAGAAAATCGAAGGGCGGTGGGAGAGTACTGAGCCACGAAGAGCACCGCAGCGTCGGCGCAGTCTTTGGACTCTGTTTTCCTGATCTGTTTTGCAGCAGCGTCCCTCAGCGGGAGTGCTCTGGCTCTAACAAAACAAATATTCAGAGGACGGGAAAATGCTAGGAGGCAGCAGGCGAGCGTGGGATGCACAGTTGCTTCTACTGCATCAGGAAGAGCAGGCGCACCAGCCCGGCTCAGGGTTTGGGGGACACCTGCGGGGTGGGGGGCAGGTTCCCAGTGACCCTGAAGGGCTTCCACCGCACAGCAAGTCACAGCCCGCGTGTCATGGTGCAGCCGGTCAGGTTTTTCCGTGGCAGACGCTAAAGATGTACTCACGGCTGTTGTCACAGTGGAAGAGGAATCGTATACGAGGTGCTCCACACTTGCCTGTGTGAGCTCTTGGGCTGTGACCCCACGTGTTCCCTAAATCAGGGCCAACATAGGCTGTGGTGTTGGGGGCGGGAGAGGAAAGGCGGTTCAAGGAACCGATCTGCCTGCAGGAGCCGTCCTGACCGGCAGGGGGCCGCGGGCGCGGGAAGCTGCTCCTCCGCTTCGAGGGCAGTTGGGAAGAGCCGCTGAGCTCCGGAGAAGAGCCGGCCTCAGCCGGTGGGAATGGTGTCGTGCAGATTTGGTCAAGGTCTTGCTGAATCAGCCTTCTAACTTATGTGGCTACCAGAGAACCGTGCAGAAGACAACAGGTTTCACAGAAGAACAAACATCATGAAAGTCCTCCAAGAGGTTGAAAACTACAGAGAAGCTTTTTTTTTTTTGTTTTTGTTTTTTTCAGTACTGCGGATCAAACTCTGGACTTCGCACTTGCGAGGCAGGCACAGCATCACTGAGCTAAATCCCCAACCCTACAGCAAATCTTCATATTTTAAAAAATTATAGCAAAAGACATATCGACTTTAATCCCCTTCAAAATACTCCCTTTTGGGTTGAATACATGGATCCTAATCTTTTTGCCATTTTTTAAAAAGCACTTCTGGAAATTCTTTTTCATGGCTTAGTTGTGCTGTCAAAGAAACCTTGATATCCTGAGTGAATATAAAACTATGTTTAATGCTCATTTTGACTTTGGGGCAGAGCCAGAAATCGAACGATGTCAGATCCGGTGGGGAGGAAGACACCCCAGGATGTCACCCCAGGAAAGCTCACCTTTCTGTTGGGTGGTACTCAACAGCAGCATGCACCATATTTTTTCAAAAACTGTACCTTGTAAAGACACAAAAGAGGAACCTGAAGCTTCTTCCAATTTTTAATATCTACACTCCCTGCTTATTTTGACCACATTTCACACTTGTTTCGAGCCATTGCCAAAACCTACTAGTCTCCTTCTCCCAGGGGCGTGGTGGGTGAGACGGTTGGCCAAACTCAAGCGCTGCTGGGGGACAGGTTCCCAGTGACCCTGAAGGGCCGTGAGAGGCAGCGGCTTTGTGTCCTGCCTCCCGCTGGGGTCTACTGGCTCACTGGCCTAAGATGCTCGCGCACAGAGACACACATGGGAATGTCCAGAGGAGGCTTTGGGGGTGCAGCTGGGGAGTTGGATATGAAATATTACAAGGTAAAGAAGAAGCCGTGTCTTGCACAACTGTTTAGACAGCTTCGGAACTGATGAAATCAGAGCAAAAGCATCCGCAGAGCTTCCTGATGCTGTGCTCTCCCTCTGAGGAGCCTGTTCATTCTGATTCGTGGGACAATTCCAAGTGCCAGTGCTCAGCCCCTTCCACCTGGGCATCAAATATTCATTTGGTGCCCCTCGGATGCCAAGCACCCTGCTGGGTTCTGGGACTGATAGAGCCAGTGCCTGAGTCCTGGCGTCTCATGGCATTGATCATTATTTCCAATATGATAACAGTTCTGAATTCTGTTGGTTTAGGTTGAATTATGACATAGTGGCAACTATCCCCATCTCAGTGGCTCATACAACAAAAGTATACTTCCTCCTCACTCTGCTTGAGCTTTGGAGGACCACTGCAACAGCTCGGCTCCGTATCTTTTTCCCTATAGGGAGCCAACAGCCTTTGTCTAGGTCAGTGATGGCAAACCTTTTAGAGCTTCCAGTGATAACAAACACCCAGCTGTGGTCCATGTGCCATAGGTTCGGCACCGCTAATCTAGATACTGATCTCATGGCTGAGGGAAAGAATGAAAGTGGGCGCTGCTATAGAGCCATGTCGCTTCTGCTCACATTCCATTGGCCAAAGCAAGTCACATGGTCAGGCATGACGTCATCATATGGCAGCTGTTTTGGCAGTTAATAGTTAACAGTTGGCGTTGAACAGTTGGGAGGGGAACATACACTATCATCAAGCCAGAACAGAGTGAGGAGCCAGGCATTGGCACAGGCAGCAGGCAGGAAGGAGTCCGCGTTATGGAGCTGCTTTCAGCTCACTTCACTGATACATTTTAATTGAATCCATGGAGTTTACATTTTTATTTATTTATTTATCCCGTCCTGCGCTAGAGATAAACTGAGCCTGATGACATAGAGGAAGGAAGGTATTAGGATTAGCGCTGTAATTTTCTAATTCTGGAAACTTGTGTAAAAATTCTCATCAGTATGCAGCGTTGTCATGTGGAACATAAATGTTGCCCCCAAGTTGGGGGTTTTTCATGGCACAGCTTCTGGGCTTGAGTGCCTCCGGCCACTTTTACTACCTGTGTGATTTTGAAGTCATTTGGCATCTCTGAATTTTATTCCTTCACTGTAAAAACAGGGACAGTTGTGAGAAAGGGAAATTGACCTGCAAACAATGAGACGCTCTCCAAACCTAGCCCTTGTGAACATGGATGAGAGAAGTGAGACAGAATGGGCAGCTAACTGGACTCCGCTTCCCCGCTCTGGGAAGCAGAGGACAAAAGCGATGCTGGACAGCAGCTGGCTGTGGTGCGGCTGGCCATGGCCGCGAGGTGAGCTGGCCAAGTGTCAGCGGGCCCGGCCGGCCTGCTGGCCGGACGTGCACCTCAGCGTGAGGCCGCCGACAGTCTGCTCACTCGCAGGGGTTGTGGCTCTAGAAAAGAAAGGTGTGCTCTGGGGAAGGCAGCCCGGGCAGCAGCCTGCACTGCCTTGTAAAATCTGGTACAAACAGAAACAAAAGATTTTTTATCATCATCCGGTGTCTTAGAGGTGGATGAAGTAGTTAACAGTAATTGTGTCCAGCCTCTTCCCTTGTGGGTGACAGACTGAGGCCCACAGACATTTGATCGGCTTAGTGCCAGTCAAACTCTGCTGGGCCTGGCATCGATGTCCAAGTGGATACTCAGACAGAGATAAAAATGATGACCTATTTTTATTTGATGAACCTGTAAAAGTTCATTAATGTATTAAAATGAAGATACTTTTGATACTTAGCATTGAACCAAATATTTATTCACTATTTACACACAGTCAACCAAAGCACAAAAACTTCCCATTAAACCTTCCCAGATATTTAAACATTTATTACAAATTTGTAATCAAGCTCTTAGATAAACAAATAATTAAAGCCTCACAGATAATAAATCAATCTAACTTAGACAGGCAGATGACATATACATAGAATGTCACTTTGATTACAGAAATTATTAGACTGTGGGGAAACTACTTCCTGAGACTGGAAATCCAGAGAAAAGCTTCTGCCCACGATGTGAAGATATCTACCCTGGCTTATCCTCCTCTGGGGAGGGGCTGGTGCTCTGAGCCCTAAAATTTAGGAAGTGCTCCGAGAACATATTTTCAGTTAAGGGCTAGGACCATAGGTATAAATTGCGCCTGACATGGGGATACAATCCCAAGGCAAGACTAAGCAGTGCACAGCAGAGAAAATCTCCGCAATCTGTATTTCCAGAGGGACACACCTCTTTCAGGGATTCTGGGAGCCAAAGGTCACATTGTGCATGTATTTAGCTCTTCCAGCTCCTATAGTTCCAGACACTTGACAATGCTCTGCACTTGACTACATTGGGAAATTTACAAAGAGGAGGGGAAAGAACAGTAACAGAGCCCACCGGGAAAGTTTCCTTGTCGATTTGAAGTAGTACATTTACGCTAAGACTTCTTCGGGATGAAAAATGCTAATACTGTGAATTTAAGTATCTTCGTTTTCTTCATTTTTAGTTTTTAGCCTTTAATTTCATAGCTTCCAAAGGTTACTACTTTAAACTTTTCTAATATTACAGGAATTTTGCCAGGATTTAATTTCTATAGTTTTCCAGACAGAGTTACTGAATTTACAAAATGCCATGCCTACCAAAGACTCAGGGGCAGTTAAGCCAGTTTACAAAAGCTCCCAAAGGATTTGTACAGAGAGAGTTTTCAGGATAGTTTAGCTCCTGGGATGAGGAGTCCTGACACAGAACTGATTATTTGGTGGGCTCCCATTGGCCACATGGTCTGACCTGGCACACAAATGTCTAAACTGGAGCAGCAGGGTGGGCGAAAGGGGGGTGGAAACTGGACAGCCGTGGCCACGCCTTTCACCAGAGGTGACTCTGAAGTTGTGTTGCTTATGCTCATTTTTATTTGGGAACTTGGTCATGTCTAGCAGGAAGGGAGACTGGAATTGTGCTGCCTGTGCCCAGCAAAAACATCGAGTTTTCTTAGTCTTTAAAAATTAGGGGAAAGGTAACACAAAGGGCCCTCTAATGGTGTCTGCTTACTGCCCATACTTAAGCTGTCAAAAATCTGCGGGCCTGCCTCACACTGATGCACCCGCTTCCTCTCCAAGGGGGACAAGTCCCACATGTCCTATTCAGTGCAAAGCTCTCCCCAGGAGCATCGAGGAATATGTGAACAGGGCCAGCTGTGGCTCCTGGTGGCAGAAAAAAGCAATGACCCCTCCCACCAGCACTCCCAAGCTCCCCACACAAATGGCTGAGAACAGGAAAGAAGGTTCTCATTCAGAAAACAGATAACAAGAAAACATGTATGTCACAGTTCGTGTCAATGGACTGTCCCACTGGGCAAGAACTAAACATGCTTCTTCCTCTGTTGGCAGCAGAGCTGCTTAGCCAACCCATCCTACGATCATGGCTCTCCTCCCCAGGGAATCTCTTTGATGGCATGCTCTTTCAGCTTTATCCCTGGAAAAATCTCCGTGTCCCTCTCCATAGGCACACTACGATATCCTTGCTGGAAGCTGCAACATGTGGGCAGACCCTTCTTGCCAGTGTAGGCGTGACTGGCTAACTTCAGTAGGCTGCCCAGGATTGCAGGTCAAGGCCTCTTCTCTTGGTGGACACTTGTGTAGTGCCAGGGCCTCGATTTAGCAAGAGCGGAGAATACAGAGCTGAGTTAGATTTGAAGCTCGCCCCACAGAGTTCTTTCTCCTGAGTACAACGTCAATCAGGAGCCACTTTACCCCCTGCACGTCTGACCACGTGTAGACACTTGGGGTTGTTTTGGCCGGATCCGAAGTACTACTGGCATCTAGTGGGTTGAGGTCAGAGGGGCTCTTCCACATTCTACAATACACAGGACAGACACATACGGCCTTGTGCTGCCCATGGAAATAATCTGAACCCAAGTGTCACAGGATAGAGGAAGGCCTGTAAAAATGTCATCCAAGGAGGACACATGGAAATGATGCCAGAGACTTATCCAGTCAAGATTGCTGGGAGACAATTAGCTTTGATCAAAGGACCATTCCTGAGAGTTTTTCATAGACGAGGGCTGGCCTGAGACGGCAGGCCCAGGACTCCCACCTGCGATCGATCCCCGCACAGTTTCAAATGGTGCTTGTCTGGGAAGACAGACACTAGTCGGCACTTTCACGTTGCCAGAGATCAGACCGCCCCAGAGGGCAGGGACTCAGGGTACGCATCAGGGGCGCAATGCCCCAGCCAGGGCTCCCGCAGTGACCAGTGATCCACTCATCCAGAAGCGACAGAAGCGGCCCCATCGCCAGCCTATCAGCCGACCCTCCTGGAGAGTCCTCCCAGAAATGTTGGCAGCTCCAGGGAAGGACACAAGCAGGGCATTAAAAAATTAACAAAAAACAAAACAAAATCCACATGTAATCCTAATGATGTCGAGCAGAACTGAGACATCATATTTTACTGTGAACCCTCGTGTTGTTCAGAACAGTCCCCACATTCGAGGCTCTCGGGGAGGGTGGGTATTTGCATTAGGCCTGGGAGACAGGGACGCAGTCAAGTGGGGGCACTTTTCTGATGAATTTGACCTGTGTGTAGAGGACACAGCGGTAAAGCACCTGCGTGAGGTGACATCCTGCTTTCAGCGTCAAACATTAAAGACGTACTGGGCCAGGGATTTAGCTCAGTGGTTCTGGCGCCTGTCTTGCAAGTGCAAGGGCCAGGGTTCCATCCCCCATAACCACATACCATACTGGGCGTGGAGACTCACGCCCAGCAGCAACCAGTACCACATACCACAGTGCCGGACATGGTGGCTCATGCCTGTAATCCCAGCACTCAGGAGGCAGAGGCAGGAGGATTGCTGTGATGTGAGTTGGAGGCTGAGCTCAGGGCCGGCCTGAACTACAAAGCAAAACCCTGTCTCAAAAAAAAAAAAAAAACCAAAAAACATTAAAGACATACTGGTATCCAAGATATAAAGTTCTGAAGCCAGAGAATTGGCTACATTTTATTTTCAATCTGTTCTTGGGTGTGGAAAATGAACTGTAATTCATAGAAAGCCGGTATTCGGGAGGTGGTAATTACTCAATGACACAGGACAATGATAAGAAACAAGCTAATTACAAGTAGTAGGCAGAGGACGACTTCACTTTTGATAAAAAACTTAAAAGTCTATAAAAGTTTATACATATAAAAACCTGGAAGGTCATATTCCAAAATAGCAACAGTATTCTGTCCATAATTATACTTTCCTATGCTTTTGTGTATTTTTTTTTTTTGAAACATAACTGTTTCTGAAAGAAACAATAGTGAAAAGAGAAATAGCTCTTTTATGCCAGGAGTTCAGAGCGCAGGAAGCCACGCCAGACGTGTGAGGTGGAAGTCTGAAACCCAAAGGCCCAGCCAGGACAAGGCGCTTTTTCTGCTCCCCTACTACGCAACATTTACCCGATTCCTTTTTCTACACATGAGGTCCTCAGCATAATTACACCGAGCAGGACTCTGAGTATTAACTGGCACGTGGCAATGTGAACTGCTACTAAACGTGGCTCCCTTGTAGTTAAATACAACACAAACCTCACTAGAAGTCGAGCAGCCCTGAACCAAAAACACTGGGAGACGGTGCCGCTGCTTCTCCATTGGCCACGATGATAGATTCCAGGGAGACTTCCGAGCTTGTGCACCCCCCCCATTTCTTCAGGCTCCTTTCCACTTGGAGCTTCGAACGAGCCCCCATTCACAGGACGCTTTGGGGTTTTCTGACTTTTCCAGTTCGTGCCGTTTGTCCAGAAGACCGTGTTCAGTTTCCAACAGGCTCACTCTGGAGCCTCACTGCAGCACAGGTCCCAGGGCTGCCACTCGGGACTCCGGGCCCACTGCAGCGGCTCCCCGAGACACCGAGGGGCTCAGACACAAGCACCTCGGGGCCTCCCGCCGCTGTGGGGGGGCAGGGCGGCTGTGTTTGGGCCGGGCTCCATCCCCCCTCTCAGGGACCGCTCAGACTGGCCGTTTGGCCTCCACCGCTGGCCACGCTGCTGGCCTGGTTGCTCCCACGGCCCCGCTCCTGCCAGCCCACGCCCGCCTCATGCCGCCCTCTCCTCCAGGCTCCGCTGTGAGGTGCCCACCACAGTGGCCATCCGGCCACCACAGCCTCCTCTCACCTGCCACGTGCTTCTTTCGAGGCCTCTGTTCTCATTGTCCCCGTGTGCCCCCTCCAGGGCTCCTGAGGCTGCCCAGCCTGGGCCGCAGTGCAGCCCTACAGTAGGACCTTGGCCTCATTCATTCTTGACCTCAGAACTGCAGCAACCCTCTAAGTGGGCAGCTGCAGTTTGTGGCTGGCATTTCGGGTTGACTTGAGGAGCATTTACCATATGTCAGTCCTATGCAGAGCTCTTTGTGTGTAAATACCTTTTAAAAGCTCTCCAGAAACCTATGACAAAGACCTTCATTACCCTCACGTCAAAGATATGGCACAGAGAGGTTAAGTATTTTGTCTGGGGTCACACAACCCTTGAAAGGAAACGCCTACTCAAGTGCGATTCTCTAGAAGTCTTCAAGGAGCATCTACATCTTGGCTTTGGTTTAAAAGAAGCACGTGTGGTTTGGCCATCGTACTCTTTTGGCCCGGGCTCTGTGTCTCCGTGAGAGATGCCGTGGCCATTCTCTGTCTGTGCTCCCACCTCAGAGCCTGCGGGGTAACTGCAGCCCCCCAAATGCCCACGGCTCCTGGTGCTCTGTCTTGGTTCAGGCTGCTTCTCCATCCAGGCTGGGTAGCAGACACCTCTCTCCGAGGTCCTGTTACTTCACTGGACTCGGGTCCGGCTGGTGAGCAGCTTCCCTGGGACAACAGAGGGTGCGGTGCGGCAGGAGGAGCCTGCCCAACTCCGGCGCTGCCCAAGGCCTGCCCCACACCCTGCGCTGGCCGCTCCCCGCGGGGCGGGACTCCAGCCCTCCAGCTGTGTCTTAGGCTCCTCCCTGGGGCCTCTGTCTCCCCAGGTCTCTTCTTACCTTGACTTTGACGACTGGACGCTCCTGGGTTTTAATTCGGTGCTGAGAAAGTCTGTGACTGCTTCTGGCTTCTGGTTCTTCCTTTTTTCTTTAGAGCTGAGATATTATTAATTTTCAAACACTCACACACATGCCCATTGACCCCTTACTAGTACAGATACACATTCTGTAAGGTGAGTGAACAAATTCCACCCTCTGTAAAGAGACTAGTCATTAACTTCTTTTTAAAAGAGATTACTTTGGTTCAGTGTTTACAGCTCCACTTTGAAGAATCTTTCTCTAGTCCTTCAACCAAGGATCTAACCAGATTTGATCCTTAGGTGCTGATGTGCACTTAAGGGGTGACTCTTGGTCCCTTAATCCTAAAGTGCAGAAGATGTTTAAATAGGCAAAGATACCAGAGGCCAATTAGAAGACAAGTTCAGTCACTCAGACTGAACTGACGTCTTCCCTCTACTTCTTCACATAAAAATATCACTGAAATAAGCTGGAGGTGCTGCTGGGCTTTACATGTGGTCACTTTCTGTGCCACAGAGCCTGTTGGTAACAGTTTCAAAGTGAAAATAAAATAGCATTTTAATGTGAAGCATATTGAGACCAGCGTACTAGTCCCCCTGCCCCAGCACAGCAGATGCAGTTAGCCAGTCAAACACCTCGGCAGAGCTTAACGAGAGAGCTTTGAAACCAAAACCAAATGCAATTGAACCACTGACTTGTACATCAGAACCCTTTATTTTGCCTCCTGTGGAGTGTTCTGTTCTTTTGAGGCCCAAATATCAAATATCAGAATTTCAAAATCAGGTAATAAAGCACTTGGACTGAGACCTACTCAATGACTTTTGTAGAAAATGCCACACTAATTGACTAAGACCCAAAACTCTGTATAAATTCTGGTCCCTATCACAATCGCTCTGTAAACATGATAGAAGAGGACACGGCTAGAGCCCCGACGCAGGAACCCAAGGCCCAAACCAGTCTAAGCTCGCCCTGCCGTACCCCGGAAGCTGGGTAAGGAGTGTCGGTTGAGGACAGCACTTCGGCAAGAAGCTCTGGGGAAGGCCTGGTGTCTGAGACAAAGTTCTCCAGGTTCTGCCTAGTACCACGGACAGAGCAGATTCCAGGTAACAGAGCTTCCCTCCAACAGCCCCTCTTGCCTGGTGCTTCGATAGCAGCTGGCCAGGCATGGCTGCCTGTGGAGGGCAGCCCACAGCCCAGGCCCCTTGGTTTGAGCAGCCACGTGCAGCTCCAAGACACATTTTGACATTTCTCCATCAAGCTCCAACTGCTCCGAGGGAACCGGGCAGTGGACTCTTCACAGGACAGCGGGGCCAGAGCTGTGGCAAGTCAGAAGTCATGGCTTCTCCCGCACATTTCTCTGGCAGGGCTCTCAGCATTTCAGCTGTGGGCTCACCCACCTCACACGATGCACCGTCCACAGTCACCAGTCAGACCCACACCTCCCGTGCACAGCGCTTATGTGGCCCCTTGGCGCCAGGAAATGGGAGTTCTGGATGTATTTTTATAGTTTCAATAAGAGAAATGTTTTCTCATTTAGCTCTCTCATTTTCGCTAATAGTAAGCTTTTATACAAATAGCACACAAAGTTCAATGTGTGAAAAGCATGATCTTTTATAATATTTCTTTTTACTTACTTTTAATCTTGGCTAACTTTAAATATACATCCTACTAACAGCAAACACACATTTTGTGTAACAAGACTCATAACACTGTTTTTCACTAGATACATCTTGAAGCGGCAGCAAAAGACTGCGTGGGGGGAGGGGCTTGCTGAGTCCCCCTGTCCTCTGCTTCTTGTTCTTTCTTTCCTCCACAAGGTTTTTTCAGGAGGGGCAGGCAGTTGAGAAGGAAGCAGAAGCATGCACCTCTCCTCCTGGGACGTCAGCACTCCCATTGCTCAGGTGCAGGCCGTGTCCGCAGTGCTGGTGCTCCACCTGGGGCAAATCGGCCTCCGTGTCTCCGCAGAGAGGGCCTAAAAGCTGCTGCGATGCTGTGCTGGAGACGTGAAGGCCCAGAGCAGCCAGAGCTGGTGTTTGAGACTCAGAAGGAACTGTCTTTACTAGTGTGGAGCCGGAGCCGTGCCTCCAGGGCGCTCAGTTTGGGGACAGGACCGCGGCTCAGTGCGGGCAGGCACATCTGTCTTGGGATACTCCTTCCACTTCTTATCCGCCCCGGCCCCAGAACGTCCTCTGGCTTCATGTCCCTGTGAATCACACTGTGAGGTTCTTTTCCCTGGAGAAAGCACGTGGCAGTGTGGGCACATTAATATTGTAAACTGAGTCACGGCCGGGAGCCGTTGCAGATGGAGCGTTCACGCTGGGGGTGGTTAGCCACACCGGGGACCCTGGTGGCCTGGCTGTCATGGTCCCCAAGGTGGCCTGAAGGCACTGCCCAGATGTGGCTTGTCCCACTGTTACAAAGACAGCTGGCACAGGGAACTCTAGTGCCCTTCCTAGTTTTCTCTCCATCAACTTTTGATCCTTTTGTTTTAAATACCTCGGAATCCTTAGTTTTGATATCAGCATTGATATCTTGCACCATGAGTGTTTTTCTCTCTTCACCTAAGGATTTCTTTTTTTCCTTCTTACTATTTTGAGATTTTTTTTCAAGGCAAGAAATCTTCCTGGCACTTTCTGTATTTTTGACTGTAGTCCTGGGGAAAACCTCTCAGCAAACCCATCCATCTGGAAGAAAGCCTGGCACAGGAGCTCAGCCTTGCGCTGAGGTCAACATGTCATGACTTCAGAGAGCTTAGGGTAGAGTCTTTCAGGTCTGTTTCCTGGATTTCAGGAAACACAGGATTTTTATCCAACAGCTCCTGGTGTCTTGGAATTAAATTACCTAAGCACATCATAATATGGTAGAGCTGGTCAGTGTCGGAGTTGCCTGGAAAAAGGGTTCCTCTCGAGCACTTCAGTTATCAGACCACTGAAGGCCCAGACAGCAGCAGAGCAGCCTGGCCACACCGGACATCTCCCACGGGCCCTCAGGGCTCTGAAACTCGGGGGCGGGGGGGGGCACACAGTCAGTGTAGGCCTCCCGGGAACAGCCAGCGTGGGCGCAAACCCGACGTCACACAGCCTCACTGTGCCAGCCCAGGCACCAGCACGACCTCTGCCTTCATGTCCCTGTGAATGACACTGTGCCTGCCACAAAAGCCAATGCCATTAACAAGCTCAAATAGATATTTTCAGACCACTTGGTAGTCTGGTCCATTTGGAAAGAGTTCCAAGTCATCAAGAATTGTGTGGTCAACAAATGCAAAGACCAGGTACCATCTTTTATTTTTCTTACACACTTCCAACAGATTCACCAAATTCTTATGCCTCAGTGACTGGCTTTAGTAACCTGATTTCTTGTGTGGCAATTTTT
>PVIR01034856.1:0-16905 GCA_004026965.1 Petromus typicus | reverse complement strand
ACAAAATGAAAAGAATATTGAGAATTTTGCTTGTGTGTAAAGAACAATATTTATAGATCCTATCAGAGTAATAATATTTTGAAAGCTGAATAAATATTTACCTAAGTAAATAGGACTTTTATGTAGTCATGAATGAGTGGTTAAGGTAATAGACTATAATTAAGAGTTTTTTTCTTTAAAAATATCATCCACAGGGCCAGGGACTTAGCTCAGTGGTTCTGGTGTCTGTCTGGCAAGTGTAAGGGCCTGGGTTCAATCCCCAGTAACCACATACCATACTGGGCGTAGAGACTCATGCCCCAGCAGCAATCAGTGCCACATACCACAGTGTTCCATGGTGGCTCATGCCTGTAATCCCAGCACTCGGGAGACAGAGACATGAGGATTGCTGTGATGTGACTTTGAGGCTGAACTCAGGACCAGCCTGAACTACAAAGCGAGACCGTGTCTCAAAAAAAAAAAAAAACAAACAAAACAAACAAACAAACAAAAAATCTTCCCCATCCAGGACAACTGTTTGACCTATCTCTCTGTGAATTACTTCCTACTGCTTGGCAATGAAACCCACTGGCCCCAGCCTCTCCTCAAGGCACTTCAGCCCTCCCCAGACCTTCATTTCAGTTTTATGTTGTAACTCTAGGCTGTCACTTTGTCTCCACATTTAAGCACTACTATGCTTATAGGCATCTCACCCAGGTCATACTTCCTTCAGTCTATTTCAACACCCCGCTTCCTCCCACACTCCTCTTGGCCTAAGAGCTTCCACCTAAGTTCTCAGACTAGCTATGCACTTGTGTGATCCGCACTGTGTGACAGAGAACCCTGGGCCAGCCCCGAGGTGTGTGAACCCACGATCCTAACAAGTTCCTGAGTATGGCTAACATGCAGGTCTAGAGACACCACTTTAGGAAAGCCATGAGCTTAAACTGGCCCCAATTTCAGATGCTGACCCAGTTATACCTCAGAATAGAACACTTTCATTCTCCAAGAAGGGCACAATTTCCTAGAGCTCTGTTTTTTGTTGGCACTTTGCTTTTTTCAAGTGAGAGATACTATACAGTACTTAAAGTTGTATACCTGGTTTGTTTCACTCAAGATTGCATTTCCCAGGAATATCCATTTTCCTAAAAATGTCTCTAATTTGTCCTCCTTTCCAGCTGAGTAGTATTTCATTACACAATATGACCACTTTAGGCCCAGGGATATAGCTCAGTGGTTCCGATGCCTGTCTTACAAACACAAGGACCCAGGTTCGATCCCCAGTAACCACATACCATACTGGGTGTGGAGACTCACCCCAGCAGCAACCAGTACCACATACCACAGTGCCGGGTGTGGTGGCTCATGCCTGTAATCCCAGTACTCGGGAGGCAGAGGCAGGAGGATTGCTGTGATGTGAGTTGGAGGCTGAGCTCAGGGCCAGCATGAACTACAAAGTGAGATCCTGTCCCAAAAAACCTAAAAAAAAAAAAAAAAAAAAGACACATTTTATCTATTTATTTGTTGCTTCCAGGCTGCTTCCAGGATTTAGCTATTTAGAATTGCACTGTTATAAACATTGACATGCATTGCATCTCTAGAGTACAATTTCTTTAGCAGTTGGGGAAGTAGGAAGAAGAGGAAGAAGGAATATACCTGGGTCATATGAAATTTCTATTTTTGGTTTTTTAGGAATCTCCATACTGATTTCTGTACTAGCTTACATTCCAACCAACAGTGTACGGGATTCTTTTTTACCTCAGTCAGGCTAGTATGTTACGTTCAGTTATGTTCTGATTTCTCAATGATTGCAATTCTTTCTTGTGTAAGCTGAAATTTTAGTCATGTATTAATTTAAATTTATCTATGATATGTTGAACATTTTTTCATATATTTGTTGGTCATTGCATTATTCTTGTGTCTGTTCATTTTATTAACCCAATTCTTGAAGTCTTTTGCTTTAGGTGGTCTAGTTCTTCAATTTCTTAATTTATTCTAGATATTCATCCTCTGAGGAATAGTTGGCAATATGTTTCACACACTCTATATTCTCTTTACTGTACTAATTGGTTCCTTTGCTGCGCAGAAGCTTTTTAATTTGGTATAATACCATTTGCTGATAAGTTCATTTTTTAATACAATTGTATCTAATAGATATGATAATCAAACTCTTCATTGTATAAATTGGATGAATCACACAGTGTGAATGAATTTTTCAGTGAGTGGTTTTAATAGGAAGTATGATGTCAGTACCTGTTAGATTAATCCTGTAAAAGTTACAGCATATTTATAGAAACATAAAAACTTGCAGGGCTTACAGAAAGACAAAAATTTTAATATGTTAGAAATGTATTGATTTTTCCTATGTAAAATTTTTAATATTTATTTTATATAGACTTCAGGATTTGAATAAAAATATAGAAGAGGTATTGACCTGTCAATGGAAATGTTCCTAGTATACTGGTATTACCTGTTTACCTTCCATTAGAAAATAAGGGCAGAGTTATACTAATATTTATCTTCAAGTAATAATTGTTTTGCATCATCAATCTAGAATAACTCTGCTTATCAACATGATCTGGCCAAAACAATGCTCTATTTTATTTAATTTTTCTCCCTAAACAAATTAAAGTAATATATTCATGAATAATAGCATTTTGTCATTTTATGGGCTCTTGGAAGGAAATAAGATAATAAGAGATAAGCATTCTCCTTCTGAATAATCTAATCGGATGAGAGGCAGCAGTAAGCATGGGCAGGGTTTACAACACAGGGTCCTGGGCATCGAACAGAGCAGGTGAGACCCCTGCTTCACTTCCCCCCATAAGAAAAAGTGAGAGGCTGAATGTGAGAGTCCAGCCATGGGCATCTTGTAGCCCAAAGAGGTTATAAATGTTCCCTTTGCAGATTCCATTTCCAAACACTCCCAGATCCTGACGTCCCACTGTGGACTGTGTGAAGGAGTGTGGTGGGGAAACAGTGATAACTCTGGATAATTCCAGCTGCTTTTCCTTACTCCTCCACATGTCTGGTAAACTCAGTCAACCACAAGCTCTTCACCGTGGATTCCTTCCAAGACTCTCCTTTCCTGCTGCTCTCCTCTTTCCTCTCTCAAGTCCCCCTGGGGTTTCCACACCCTCTCTCCTTTTTCCCCAGGGCCTCTTTTCTGAGACAAGACCTTCATAATTTGCCTAATTTGGTCTTAAACTTGACAATCCTACAGCCTCAGACTCCAGAATAGTTGAAGTTACAGATTTGCCGCAACCACAACCAACCACAATGCTTGTTTTACACTATACTCAATATAATTTTAATTGTTTAATGTGACTCTGGTCACATTTTTTACTTATAATTCGATGGATTCATGACATGCTAGGAATGAAAGAAGAAATCCATAGCATGTTCTCCCAGCATTCCACGATCTGCTTTTCCCACCTCTTCAGTCATTTCCTGACTTGTCTCTCGATCCAAATATCAGCTTATTTCCACCCTTGAAACAAACAAAAAAAACCTTCATGTTTTCTTTGGAGCTTTGAACATGTCTGATTCATCCAAATCACTTCTGCCAGTTAACTAATTTTATATTTTATAATAAAATACTCCCAAAGTATTCCTAAAATACTCAGTTGGGAGATGCCTCGATGTTGGTGTCTTCCTTGTAATTTTCCTTCACGGCTTGTTTCTCAGCTAAATAGCACTTACGTGACCATGAGGTTAATATATCTCATCTCATAATTATAGGAAGACCTCAGTCTTGGCTCACCTCCTGTTCTCACCTCATAGTATACAGCACGGTTCAAGACAGTGATGGTGAACTTAGAACACACAGGCCACAGTGGTCACCCAGAGATCTTTCCGTCACCATGTGAGCCAAGCCACCCAACATACTCCCACAGCGAAGCATGGGCTATCAGCACATATATGGGCCATTTGCATGCTCAGAAAGGAGTAGCAGTGCGAAGTGGTGCTGTCACAAGCTAAAACTCTTTAGCCTTGATTCATCTAAACTTTTGCATGCTCTGTTAATGAACTGACAAAGAGTTACATCTATATCTCTATGTAAATATATATATATATTTATGCAAATAGATACAGATCTAAGCAAATAGATACAGATAAATATTTTCTTAGATTAGTTAAATTTCTTAATTTTCATTAACAACATTTTAGTTTTGACTTTTCTTATGAAAATTTGAATGTTAACATCTAAGATTTATCAAAGACATGTTTTAATTAGGAGACAGATCCTTTTCATGCTGTGCTGTCCCCTGGCATATTTCATTATGCAGCATCATATTCAGTTGTTTGTGAAGAATTTATGAGAACAATAGCAAGGATATATTTGCTGTGAGTGGGTGTGGTTTTATTAGGAACTCCTATAAACTAGGGAATGCATGCCCTGAACAGAACATGCCAAAAGCTGGTGGTGAGTGGAATACCGCCCATTGTGCTGGTGGTCAGCAAATCAACTCCAACTATCACTGTCATAAATTGTTTACTCAACGAATATTCAACTCTTTAATGTTAAGAGTGTTAGCTATTTTTTATATAGGGATAGATTTGTATTGGGTGCTTCATTTAAAAAAAAAAAAAAACTTTCCATAGACTTTAAGTCTTGAACATCAAAAAATGACTTCAGCAAAAAATCCAAAACTGAAAACAGATAGTTGAAAAATCATTCCAAGAGGCCTGGACAGAGTCATTTGGAGGGACTGAACAATGTGAAAGTGTTATGTATTCTGTGTAGAGAAAATTGTATGTCACACGTCAAGTGTCAGACGACACTTTGACACCAGCCACAGAAGTGTGGCTGAACTTAGTGAAACTGAGTTTCCAGAATGAAAATTGAGGAAATATCATTCCCAGTATTGTAGTTTTTTTACACTATTTTTCTAAAATAAATCATTTGACAGCTGCCAGCTTTCAAATTTCACAGTGTGCAGCAAAACATGACAAGCTCCTGTCTGATGATTATTTTATTAAAATGGTTGGGCTGTCTGAGGGTAATTCCCTTTTTCATGATTTTCCAAATCAAAATAAAATTATGCAGTGCTTCTCTGAGACACCACTTCACAGAAATACTGTTGAAAATCAGGTTTTATGCAAGGGATATGACTTACAAAAATCACTGACTCAGACTGATGTACAAAAGTCATTCTGTTACTCCATTCCTTTGGATAAAAGCACAGCTAGAGTAGTCACACAAGGCTAGCGGTAATTTTGCATTATGTCGTTGGTGACAGCATGAATGAAGAGCTGATTAAACTGGTGACTTAGCCTGGAAGAGCACAAGGAATAGATACCTACTGTGCTGTGATGGAGGATTTCTTGTCACAAAACATAAGACCAGAAAAAGTAGTTTCAATTACTCGTGATGGGCCACCTTGCATGGTGGAGGCAACAACTGGTTTCCTAAAGTTCTCTGTTGAAGAAGCAAAATATCCAGTCATTTATTTTCATTACACAATGTTGCCTAGATTCACAAACTTAACTTGCTTGATGAAGTAGGGGAAGATGGCTACATCTGTGTTTGTGTGGGGAAGATGGCTTCAGTTCTGCTTGTCAACAAATGTGGAACTCGTGAGCAGAAGCAAAATTTTGTCAGATGTTTTTGTGTGGGAACTGAATTTTTCACTAACTGAAGTACTCACAGACTAAGGTATTCCTGTAGCTATCATGATCAAGAAGTTCTTTATGGCAGGAAAAGGAGTGAAATATTAGGAGATATCCTCAAAGACATCAAAGAAGTGAATTACATCATGGCTCTTGCTGGGAATTTTCAGTAGTTTCAATTACTTCTTGATGTGGTTCAGCCATAATATAATGTTTTGCTTACGTATAGTAATGTTCAGTGGCTGAGCAGAAGGCATGTCCTGGAGAGGTTTGTAGCTTGCTTGGATGAAATTCAGCTGTTTAGGAATAGAAAATGGCAGGAACTTCCACATTTGACTGATATAGCCTGGTTTAACAACTTCCTGTTTTTTGGCTTTATTGTTATTGTTTTTTTTATAGATTTTACCCTGCACTTCAATGTGTTGAACAAAAACCTACATAGTATCTGGAAAATAGGAGACAAGATATTTAGTGATATCAAAACTTTGTAGAGAACCAGGTTTTTGAAAGAGACTTTGCAAGTGGGTGGGTGAAATACTTTCCAAATCTTAAAATGCATTTAGAAAGCTCCACAACATTTGCAGAGAATCCTATACACCATCCAGAAATATGCAAGGAATTTTCTAACACAGCAGTAGCTGGAAAGGAGAATTTTAGTAGAAGATTTTTATAGTTCTAAAAGAGACAGCCCTGTGTTTTCTTTCTTCTCCATATAAAGCCACACTTGAAGAATTTGACCTTTTCCCCTTACACTGGTTAGACTTGGGAACCCTGGAAATGGAGCTATTGGAATTTCAAGAGGTTCTGTCTGGAAAAATAAATTCTCTGACCTGTATACAACACTTGAGAAGACAGAAAAGACAGTGTTAAGTGGTGACAAAGGACAGCACAGTTGGTCGAACTGAAAATGAAATCCTTCAGGTGTGGAATTCTCTGCCAAGTAACTTGTCAGTGAAAGCCCTTGAAATTGTTTCTACTTTGTTTGGTCACCTGTGACCAGCTGTTTTCAGCCTTAAATGATATTCAATCTGATACAAGTAACAAAAAGATGAGCTGAGCGCTCCACCTGTTGCTCTCAAACTAATGAAGTATGAGCTGACAGTTGACAAATTAGGAGTAAACATCAGACAAAAAAAATACATTAATTCTGGGGAAGCTTGCCCAATGCAAACTCTTACTTTTCAATAAAAAGTCATTTGCATTATTGCAAGCTTTGTTATATTTTTATTTTAAGACAAAAGATGTTCATGTTGGAATTATTTTTTTGCTAAACTAAACCTTCAGTATTCAGGCTTGAGGCAGTGTTGGCATTCTGCAAGAATAACTGGATTTGGGGGTTGCAGATTGGACACTCCAAGTCTAAGAGCTTGCCATCCTGGGTTCAGAGCACATCGAAGACATTAAATACATACATATTGCATGTAAGGAGGAAACACATATTTTTCCCAGGTTTAAGTGGTTCAATAAAACTGATCTTATGAGTCAGTTATTATGAATAGGGGAGTGGTGACCAGAATCCGCTCTTCTGAATTATGCAAATTGAAGGGTGTCACCTAGGAGAAATGGTGCCAGAGTGCAGCAAATAGCAACTATGGATGTGACATGTGCTCCTGGATCTCAGGGGATCTTCTGATGCAGAGTGAAATATTTTCCTTCAGCTTTGAAGGGGAAATGATGCACAGTTCTGAGAACTTCCAATTTCATTTCTAATAAGTCTTGATAGTGGTTAAGTAGTAACAATTCAGGATTCGTAATGTCAGCCATTTATCTGCAATTACCACTGAGTGAGGATTTAAGGAAATATCGTGTTAAGTACTTTTCTGGGGAATTTGGCTCTTTGACGATGGTGTCACCTCCCACCATGCCTGTGCGTATGCAGACTTGGCATCCCCATGGTTTTCGTGGAGGATGCCTTACAAAAATCCATTTATCATCATCGTTTTAAAGTAAGGTTTCCAGTGGTATTTATTTTGCTCCTTTGGAAGAAGTCATCTTTTCTCATATCTCTCAGTTCCATTTAGCTTGTTAGGTGCTATTTCCTTAGCTGGGCAGTGTGCAGGGATGCCTGTCTGTATCAATGGCACTTTTCTTACAAATGGGTATTGGACTTATAAGGTAAGCACATGCACAACAGTGTGATTCATACACAACCGTCCATTGTCTAACTGCTAAAGTACAACTATAGTCATCAAAATTGCCTTTGTGTTTATTTTACTTATAAAGTGGAAATGCCCTTCTGTTTCTATGTATCAGGTTGGAATACATTGACTGGGAGAGATGGCCTTCTGTGTTTTCTAGCCTACTGTGAACACCTAAAACAACCAACAACATTTGAAAAACCCAATTCCTCCTTGTTTAGTAGTTATTCTTTCTGAATTATACATTGTATGGCCAAGAAGCTGTTCCTGAATCAGCAAACTGGATAAACTAATGAAACCAGATGATGCTTGCAGAAACCAACAGACTTCCTACCGCCTGCTCCGAATGCCACTGTGCAGCGTGTGAGCTGCAACATGATCCCACTCTATGGAAAACAATACTGAAAAAGTCAAGAAGAGGAAACTATCACTGAAGTGCAGGTCTTTATGGCTCTAGATCATGTCAAGTTCTAAAACAGAGCCTTCTGTAACACTTCAGGAAAGACGATGTGTACATCTACTCTCAAATGAGGATTCTTTGACACACCAGATCCAACAGAATAACATTCTTCTGAAGCATAGTTTTAAAGTAATAATATTCACTTTTTGCCAGTAACAAAAGTAAAAACTGCAGCTGTGACCAGGAGAATTTGCAGAGATTTGGAGGAACAGTGACTAATGGTTCAGACTCCTGACATTGCCAGTGCCCTTGGAGGTTCAAAGAGTAATCTGTGAATCTGAAGAGAAAGTCTCATGGTATCGAGCACAGCTAGAACTTTCTGAGGAAGCCTACAAGGAATGAATAATGTTAGGAAGCCAATCAATTGCTTATTTTCTATAGGATATAAGTATGAGTACAAATTAAATCACTAATAAAATTTTCACAAAGACACAAAAAAGTGCACTACTGCCAGATACAGCGATGCATCCTTAAAACCCCAGCTCTAAAGGAACAAGTTTAAGCCCCACCTTGACAATTTAGGAGAACTTTCCTCATAGTGAAAAATGGATATGGCTTTCACATGCCTAGGCTTGATCCCCAGTACTAGAACAAAAAAGTATAGTTAAATAAATATAATCACCCATCGCTGATTAAAATATATTTGTACATTTCTCTCCCCTTTGCTCCACAGCAAAATGATCAGATAAAAATCAAGAAGAGAATTAAAGCACACAATCTTATTCGAAAAAATAGAAGCAAATCCACAGTCAGCCATTTTGTTTCAGTACATAGTACAAATGTGTAGGGGAATAATCACTGGGGACCTAATGTTCAGTATGACGAGAATGGAAGATTTAGGGCACTGCTGATAGGATTATAAACCAGAAAACCACTGTGGAAATCAGTCTAGAAATTGCCTTAGAAACTAAAAATAGAAATTCTATTTGACTCAGATAGTCACCTTCCAAAAAGATTGCTGAAAGATCTTAATACATTATATAATTAATTTTAAAAGAAGTTGCTTAAGAATGGCTTAAAATGAGACTATCAAGCAAAGGCATGGATATAAATATTCATCCAGAAGAATGCATATGACAAAATGGGTGAAGAAGGAAATTTAACTATTACAAATGAATATTAGCCATTTTCACTCAGAATATGTCACAGAATTAATGGGTCAGCACTGTCTCTCAGAGTTCCTGAGAACTCTGTAATCCTATATAGGATGTAATCATGTAATCCTATAATGGTTACCAACAGTTTCAACTTGAAGTTGCTTATCTTACAGTGAGCATTTCTGCCACAGGGTCTCCTTTTGTTTCTGGAAACATGCAGCCATCTTAGTGACCACTGACCTACAATTTTATTTTTAAAAATGTGTGTTTCAAACTGTGAAGTGTTTTTGAAATTTAAAAAATCACATTGTATAGAAGAGGAGAAGATAAACTGTGAAATAGTTTGTCTCTAAAACATAATGTTCTAGTAAGGATATGTTAATGGAAACACAAGCTTTAAGGAGTTTAGGGTAAAAGATACACATTTTTTAAAAATTTAGTATCTGAAAACTTGAGTTCTTATGCTAGAAATAAGTTTCAAATAAATCACAACAAACACTGGTGTTCTAAGAATGAAGTCCATTAAACTCTGTTGTGTTAAATGAATAGAATGAATAACTCAATTTGTATAACTGACTGAATTGTAAAAGAAAGAATCACAAAGAATTCTGTAGAAAGGTGTTTATTTCACTGAAAAAAATTAAGAGAAAATGCTTTGTTGTTGCAAAACAAATAGTAATAAATGAGTTCTTTGATGTGTAAAGTTATTTCATGCTCAGAAAACTGTAAGAAACTGTAACTTACTGCCTACTAATAAAGCATTTAACAAATGCTTTCAGGCTTGCTTTTACAATGCCATTGAATGAGAATATCACAGTAAAAAATAAACATTTCCATTTTATTACAATAAATATTTTTCGAGATCCTACTAAGAAGTTTCCTCTACCTGCAGAAGCTTTTATTTCTGGTATCAAAAGGCAAAATTTGAAATTTTAGGGAATTGTTTGAGTATATGATGGGGTGCTATATCAAAAATATGTATCACAGTTAATTAATCCATTAATTACCATTAATCTCCTTCAAAATACTCCACACTTCACACTTAATGGATTCATAGTCCTTGTCACTTTCTGAAGCATTTCTGATGTTTCTTGTAGTTCACTTTTAAAAACAGTATCATTGAGGAGGAATTTACATACCATACAATTAACTCATTTAAAGTGCACAGTTCTATACCTTTTTCGCATTTTGGTGGGGAATTATGTTTACAGAATGTCACCAAAATCTAACTTTAGAATGCTTTCATCATCCCAAATTTAGACAATGTTGACGATAAACATGAGAGGAATCTGTTTTGAGAAAGATATACTCTTCTCTCATGTAGTGTATGTTCCCTGTCTCTTTGCCCACAATGCCTATGACTCTGATGAGCAGCTACACTCATCATGTTATGAGGCCCATGAAGGATGCATAAGGACAATAAAAGAAAGGGTTTCTCTGTCATTCTTTCCCTTAGAAGAAACCCAACAGCACTTTAAAATAGTGATTGATTTTAGATAAATGATCAATGATGATGGATAGATGGATAGATAGGAAGTAGAAAAAGATAGAAATAAAATGATGCCTACTCATTCTCTTCTGAAAATCTCTTGGTTTTTATTTCACCATGCTCCATGCTTATTGTGTGGAATCTTCTTGACATTCAAAACTCTTGAAACCTTTAAAATTCACTTTCTCTACAGTACCATGCAGATGATTTTTCTCCAGTCCCTTTGTGTGTCCTCCTATCCCTCCACTGCCTCACATGTCTGTTATGTTTGAAGTACTACTCACACAAGGGATAAGCTCTCACCTTCGTGGCACAGCTATAAAGGCAGACACTCCAAATATCAGTTTATGTTTGACTATTGGCTTAGGGGTTTGCTGCAACTCCAATTGCCTGGGGGACAGACACAAGGTGAAGTTTGACATACAGGACATTCTGAGATGGGAACAAGAATTTAGAGGTAAAGAATATCCTCCTAGAAAGCAGGTGTAGCCTTCAAGTGGTCTGGAAAAGAACCCAGAGGGTTAAGGTTTACTAGTCTATCCTGAGTGAGACAAAGACAGTCATGGGCTTCTACACCCTTATCACTCACTGGCTATGGGGTTCCCTAAGAAGGGTGATGCTCTCCCACATCATGGATACCATTTGTTTAGCATGCTGTATGAATATTGAGCTGTGCATTCACTGAAAATTCAAATCAACTCCAAGCCCTAGAAACTTCATCTCTTCTGAGAGGAAATAGCACTTGTGAAAATAGATCTAGCATGTCATTTATTTGTTCATTTTTGAATTTTCATCCTGTGTTTCAAAGATGTTTTGAAATATAGAAGATTTGACCAGATGCTTAAAAAGAGTAATCTAACTATACTGGTAGTTATACTGCATGAATATCTATTACATATCTAGAAGGTAAAGAATACCATTTTAGGAGCTGAGCTTTAAGCAAAGGAGACAACACATGCAGGGTATGGTTCTGCATCCACATGTGTGTATCTGTGTGTACCTGGGAGTGCCATATGCCTATGTCTGTGTGTCTGTACATGTATATGCACTCCTGTGGATACTGTGCATGTGTGTGTTCATGTATGTGACTGTGTCATTTATCCATGTGTGTATATGTATCTGTATGTGTAAATGTTTCCCTTTATGAACACATGCGTTTGTATGTGCAAAGAATAAGTGTCTTTCATTCCAACTGTTTCAAAAAATTGGTGGAAAATGTATAATGATTTTTGTGAGAAAAATATGCTGATAAGAGTACAGAAGGTGAAATTTTTACTTTCTTGGGCAGTAGCAGTCACAGAATAGCAAAAAATGTTATTTTCTCCTATAGAGCTAGTTATTTATGAGATGAATCTCTCCCAGATTCTATCTTTTTTAATTCTAGACCTAACAAAAATTTAAATAGAAATAAAAAGTATTTTCTATGGAACCTAAAAATTGATTTCTATAATAGCCTTCATTAGTAATAAAATGGCAAAAGTTAAACTGAAAGTGATTTTAAACTTTGTAGACTCAAATGACTAAACACAAAGTCACTTTTCAGACTCATAACATCTTACTCAGGGGCTTTGTTTGTACCTGGCACGCAGAGGGCTGTGCAGGAAATGTTCACAGCAGAGCCAGCGATGACTAACAACTGACATCAATTTAGCAATTATCAAAACTACAGTATACTCCCCTGATATATTTTCATCCTCTGTCCAGTGGGCAAGAACACTCCGAACTGTGCGAGGCGAGTTAGCAGAGGCGATCGCAGTTGGCCTGATGCTTCATCTGCCTTCTCTCCTCACAGTCCCGCCACCTTCAACCCCAGACTGACACAGAGCAGTTTTTGAGTCAGAGCAGCACTCAGGCTATTTATGGCTGTGGCCTCTTTTTATTCTGACAGAAAAAACTGAGGGATCAAAGGGTGTTGCCTGCGATTTTTTCAGAGGTAGGAAAATTTTTGAAGCTTTAAGTAACTCATCAGAAGGGGCAGCAGAAATAACGTGAAAAGTTTGATTGCATGCAAATAAATTGATCACAGTTATAAATATCTGGAGCTTTCTCAGAATTGAAGAGAATTACAATGTGGAAAGGAAGCATGTGAATACATATCGTGGTACTGTACTGAATTCAGAATGATTGATGTAAACTCACAGAGAGCTACCCAAACGGGCAGGTGACTATGTACATGTGCATGTGTATAGCTATGTCCATTCAAATACATACTCCCCAGCTCTACCTCTGAAAGGGGAACACCCCCAGCCTCAGTCCACCAGGGTCTCAGCCCCTGCATTTAATTCTCCACAAAGAACCAGGGCTTCCCAGAGAAGTGGGTGATTTTAGGCCAGAACAGAAAATACAAAGAATGTTTAGAACACAGGATATGAGAAACAAAGTACTCAAAAGATGTCAGGAGGAGATTGAAGTGACCAATACATGCTGTGAAACGGTGCCATGCAGCTACCTATAAGCAGACTGAGTATCAAAGTGAGTTAGAACAATAAAGATGATTTACACATTAAATAAAATAAGAAAACAGGAATCTACATTTGCTTCAAGAAATTACTGAAATTTTTATGATAAGAAATAGGTCATGCAAATAGCCTATAATTATTCATAAAATATTTATTAACTTAAAAAGTCTTCTTAAAAAGATTGTTTTGTCATGAAAACTGGAAGAATCCACCTTGGTCAAATTATCACAGTGAAAGTTACCAATGGTGGACAAAATCCCCATCACACATTTCCTGACAGAAAAACACATTTTCAGTCCTGTCAGATGTAGCATATGGATCTAACAGAAGTAAACGACAAGGAGATAGAGGCTGAGGATCTTTCTACCAGATCCCATTCTCCCAAAGCACCACTGTCATGGACAGGCTGGAGAGTTTTTCCAAACCAGGGGAGACTGTGGAGACAGGACAATTCAGTGAGTCTCAAAGATCTCAACTGGCTGCTTTACCATAAAGGACATTAGTAAGACAATGAAAATTAACAGGTGTCTTAGGTTTAGAATATAGTAATGTGTTTGCATTGCTTTTCTTAATTAAGTGTTTGCATGGCACTTACACAAGGGTTTTTCTTTGTTTCCAGGAAATACACACTGAAACATTTGGAGCTCACAGAGTGTTATGATCCCACATTACTCTTATCAAATGTTAGAAAAGAAGCATGAACTATAATTTTTACATAAATTTAATTGTTTTAAAAATAAACTCACTGGAAAACATAATGAAAATGTGCTTTTCAGTAATAAAATTTCAAAATTTTATCAATAAATCTTCAAAAAGGAATTCGTAAAAGATATAGTTCAAGAAAAAATGAAAATATACTCTAGGAAAGCTGTGAATTACAAAACAGAATCACGAAGTGGGTAAATCTGTTTATGAGAGGGGATTTAGGTGGGGATTTAGCTCAGTGGTTCTGGTGCCTGTCTTGCAAGTGCAAGGGTGCGGGTTTGATTCCTAGTAACCACACACAACAGTGCCAGGCATGGTGACTCACACCTGTAATCCCATCACTTGGGAGGCAGAGGGAGGAGGATTGCTGTGAGTTCAAGGCTTGCTTTGGCTACATAATGTGTTCAGGGCCAGCTTGAAGTACAAAGCAAGACCATGTCTCAAAAAAAAAATCTATTTATGAGAGTGAGCCTGTATTTAGATTACTTTAAAACTTAACTAAATACATTTCATTTGGAGATTAAAAACCTAGTTAGAGTTAAATCTGTAAAAGTGATAGATATAAGTAGTTTAAACTACTAGAAATATTTTATTTAAATCTTTGGAAAGTATGCAACATAATTATTGTTGCTATTCATTATTCATTATTGCTATTATTATTTTGCGGTCCTTGGGATCGAACCCAGGACCTCCACACTGGCATATAACCTTATCCCTTTTGTTTTGAGATATGTTCTCTCTAAATCCTTTAGTTGCTCAGATTGGGATTGAATTTGCAATTCTCCTTCCTTCCTCAGCCTCCTAGAGTGCTGGAAGTAAAGCTATTCATCACATACCCACCCAATACTTTTTAAACTATAAAAATAAGAGAAGATAGCAATATAACTTTTCCTTTAAATTGTAGTATTTATATGGAATCTGGGAGTTTCTGGAATACCTGAGGGAGGAACTGAGTGAAATTTAAGTTTGACTGTATTTGCATTTTTTTTTTTTTTGAGACAGGATCTCACTTTGTAGTTGAGGCCTCAAACTCACATCACAGCAACCCTCCTGCCTCTGCCTCCCGAGTGCTGGGATTACAGGTGTGAGCCACCATGCTTGGCACTATGGTATGTGGTGCTGACTGCTGCTGGGTGTGAGTCTCCATGGTTACCAGGGATCGAACCCTGGCCCTTAAGCTTGCAAGACAGGCACCAGAACCACTGAGCTAAATCCCTGGCCCTGCATTTGTGTTTTTGAGCACCATTGAAATGTCTCTGTAGAGACAGCTCTCAGAGCCAGGAGCCACTAACTCGGTGAGGGAAATTAAATATTGACATCTCTTAATCACTCATTTCCTCTCAAATTGAAGAAATTACACTGTTCCAAAGTTTATTTACTCTTTACCAGTATATAAATTTTAAGGACTAGATTATGGATTCTACTCTAAATTGTTCCTTGTACTTCTTTTAAAATTCAATAATTTAGAAACAATGACTGCAGACCAGCATTAGTTAACTTACAATGAATACTTAAATTGCCATTATTATTTCATTAGTGTTATTGTGCTCTAGTGTTATAAATTCTTCACATTCTTATGTACCAGTTTCGTTTTGTACTTATTTCTTCCCTATGTTTTTCTGTAAGCACTCTCTCAAAGATTACACAAAACAATAATAACAAATTTCATCAGTTTGCATTGTTTTCACTTATAATACATCAACATTTCAAGCCAGGCTTGGTTACTAGCCATTGTGAAAATGTCTTTTGGATAATTTCCCATTCATCTCTGTCTGTTGATTCACCACATTATTTTTTAACACCCATCCACTGTAGAGTTAGTCTCTCTCATTTTCTCCTATTTTTCTCTCCCAATTTTATAAAGCCTAAAAGCCAAATTAATAGATAAAGGTCTAAGTAAAATATTTTTTCAATCCCTGAGAAATTTGTTATTTTAAAAAATCCATTATTGTCTGTAGTTTTACATTCTTTTAGTCTGATTGAATTGTATAACATATTTTTATGAAAATCAAAACATGTATTTTATTTTATAAACTTTCTATTGTTTTTCTCCTATAAGATGTTTGGTGGAATCATAGCCATCTGTGTCATGCGTGTGAACAGCTGAGCCAGTGCTCATGATGCTGCTTGTGCCTGTGTGCCTTCCAATGGTTAGAACTCACCACTGTGAGCCCAGGGCCCCCACCCCCACATGTGTGACTTCCTGTGACAAACAACCATATGACTAGACACTGGGATCACTATCATGAAGTAAAGCCATCAGGAAGAAATGGACAGAAAACTATGAGTGAGACTGAGTGTCTTTCCAATATAACTAGAGATATGAATAACAAAACAACAGAAGTATAATTTCTCACACATCAGATTGGTGAAAATTAAAATATAACTATGTTGTCATAGCAGGGCTGAAACAAGCACTTGTACTACTCATAGAAGTGCAAATTGGTACTACCTTGGGAGGGAAATTGGACAATCTTTGGCAAAAATTACCTTTTGACCCAGAATTTACACTTCTTTTTTTTTTTTTTTTTTTAGGTTTTTTGAGACAGGGTCTCGCTTTTTTGTGGTTCAGGCTGGCCCTGAGCTCAGCCTCAAACTCACATCACAATCCTCCTGCCTCTGCCTCCCGAGTGCTGGGATTACAGGCGTGAGCTACCACGCCCGGCACTGTGGTATGTGGTATTGGTTGCTGCTGGGTGTGAGTCTCCAAGCCCAGTATTGTTATGTGGTTACCGGGGAATCGAACCCGGGCCCTTGCGGTTGCAAGACAGGCGCCGGAACCACTGAGCTAACTCCCCGGCCCCCAGAATTTACACTTCTAAGATCTTCTCTGAAATATTTTTAACAATACAAAATTTGTGTTCACAAGGTTAAGCAATGAAGAACTTTTATAAATGCTAAATATTGAAAAAATATCCATGTACAGAAGAATGGTTGACTAAATTCTGACTGATTACATATGTGC
>PVIR01034855.1:0-16837 GCA_004026965.1 Petromus typicus | reverse complement strand
TTCTTTCCCTTTTTCTCCAAAAAGACAACTTGACCAATCATCTCAACCAGACACAATGAGTTTTTCTGATCTCCTTCTTTATTATTATAGAGTTACGAATTTTCTATTGTCAGTAATTTCAAATCAACTACAGTCAGTCATGTTGATACATCAGTTTCATAATTATCCACTTACTCTTCACAGTAACCATGTAGGTAACATATCACTACCATCTCCTTTCGACACCTGAAGAAACTGAAACAAGTAGAAATAATAACTTAAAATTAAGGTCACTCAGCCAATGGCTTCAAACTATAGTAAAAGTCGACTCTAAGACTGACTGAATAACTACTTCCCCTGAATATCATACAGTGGCAGTCTATAAAGAAGTCAATAAGCCAATTAATTAATGATGATTGTTTCTAGTTGACACCAAAAATATTCTCAAATCTCAATACCCATGGATACAATGACATAAAATCTGCAGCACAGAGATAAGAGAGATGAGAAGAGTGTGTGAGAGGGGGGAAGAGAGAAAGGAGGCAAAGGTGCAGTTCAATAGACTTGATAATGCTGGAACCTGGATAACAGATCAAAGTTTACAGTACTAACCCCTCTACTACTTAATGTTTCAAATTTTTCATTCATAAGGAAAACATTCTAGGGCTGAGGGTGTAGGTTAGTGTTACACAGCCCTGTGTTTGACCCACAGCATGGTAATAAATAAAGAAAATATTCTAGGGCCGGGGAGTTAGCTCAGTGGTTCCGGCGCCTGTCTTGCAAGCACAAGGACCCGGGTTCGATTCCCCGGTAACCACATAACAATACTGGGTGTGGAGACCCACACCCAGCAGCAACCAGTACCACATACCACAGTGCCAGGCGTAGTGGCTCACGCCTGTAATCCCAGCACTCGGGAGGCAGAGGCAGGAGGATTGTGATGTGAGTTTGAGGCTGAGCTGAGGGCCAGCCTGAACCACAAAACGAGACCCTGTCTCAAAAAACCTAAAAAAAAAAAAAAAGAAAGAAAGAAAATATTCTAGATGCTTGAGCAATTAAAAAGCAACACACTATTTAAAAATACTTAAATGGTTACACACCCAAAGTACGACTATTCCATGATTAACCTATTATATGTTAGCAGATCTGAAAGTAAAGATAAATCGTGATACCAGCTATCCCAATACAAGCTAAATTACGTCCACGAAAAATAGGACCACCCTCCAAAGGAGGTAACACCTATCTTATGTTTAATTTTGTGCGGGGAAGTGGACAGATGTGATTTTTTTTTTAAAGCCAAAATGTATGTGAAATCTGATGACTGCAAAATAAAGAAGGGGAAAAAAAACTGCATATGTCTTTTAGAAGGTATCTACAAAGGAAGGAATTCCCTAAGTTGTCTAAGATGAAATGGAAATGGACCCTTCGAGCGGAGGGCTGGGGAGTCCAAATAAGCTTTGTTATTTAGTTAATATTGTACCTCTTTATTTTGATCAATGTGTGCTGGTTATAGTTTATGTTAACAGTAACGAAAATTGCGTGTAGAGTACCTTTACATTGTTTGCAAAAAAGTTTTTTTTTATTTTAAATGTTCAGAGAGCTAGCACTCAAAGATATTAAGTATTAAGGGTAGAAAACACAGCCATCATGTGATGTATGGTCTTGGCTTGTCTATCTACAAAATAGGAGGACTGGATAAGATGCTCACCCAACAGAAGGACAAGCAGTGCTCAAGGGTGCACACATGTATCCCCAGTAAAGGCTCAGCTACACGAGCCTCAGCTCCCAAGGTACCTGGACCATGAGAAACACGCATGGTTAAGGATTGTACTCCTGGCTTTGCAGTCCCCCAAATAGATTTTGTTGCCTAAATGAGACTGGAACCAAAATCAATAACACTCATGTTAACCTGAGCGTGAAAAGACTCATCTTTATAAACCAGAATGGCCATTTATTACTTTACAAAAAGAATTACAGCTGTCAGGTAGACCAGATGTTCCCATCTTCCCTACAGGCAAACTTGCAGAGGTGCTTACAAAACAGCTTAACAAGACTGTAAGTAGAGCAAGGACAGTAAGTTACTTGATTTGAATTTTTAACAGCTTTGGATCACAATAACTTGATAAATTCCTATTCCAGGGATATAACTTCTATAGAGACCAAATGAAGATAAACTTTTTACCTATGCCTGCCCTTGCCCTCTGCATACATAGCTAAACCTGGCTGTCTGGCTAGGAGGGGAAAAAGAAGAGGCCAATGCTTTTTTCATGTGCTCTGTAGAAAACAAAAAGAAAGGGCTGAGGATTTAGCTCACTGGTTCTGAGTCCTGCCTTGCAAGTGCAGGGTCCGGGGGTTTGATCCCTGGTAACCACATACAACAGTGCCAGGCATGGTGAATCATGCCTGTAACTTCAGCACTCGGGAGGCAGAAGCAGGAGGATTGCTGAGTTGAAGACCAGCCTGAGCTACAAAAAGTGAGACTCTGTCTCATAAAAACTAAAAAAGAAAACAAACTAAAAAGGAGGGGGTCAATAATGTTTATTGTTAGTATTACTGTGATACAGCCACAGACGGTGAGTGGATGGACCCCAAGAACCTGTGAGTCACAGACTGCAGTAGCTATGGGCACGCCATCTAAGTTTGTCTCCACAAGTCTTCCCAAAAGGGTACCATACAAGTGTGTAGACTTAGAGGTTCACATTGTCTAATTTTACTCTAATTTGCATTTTTCCTGTAATACTCAACCACACATTTTGCAGTCTCTTGGTTTATTAACCTAAATGTCAGTATCCAAATCCATTGTGTGTGTATTTTACTAGTTTAAGTCTCAGAAAATTTGAATCTGTCCCAGAATAATTAATAACACAGCTATAATTTCTTGGCTTATTAACACAAGCAGTTAATCAAATCTGTTGTCAAAGTCGGGCTATTTGTTTTCTTTGAATTTGGTGGGGAGGGTTGTATTGGAGAGCCTCTCTCATCTTCTGATAACAACAGCAACTTCTTTTATAATGAATGCTAATGTGAAATTATTTCTGTTCTTCAAATTTTAAAAAAATCAACAAGGGTAATCTTACAAAAAGGTAATACGTAAGACTTTATTATAATGCAGTTGTTGCACACGGTTATTTTTCATAGTCAATGTCTTCAAATTATTTCCGTAAGAAGTTGTTACAAAAACAGTTGAGTGAAAGGCCGAAAGGAATCCCTAAGATCATCTTTTTCCAGCATTCTCTGCCCACAGATGAGGAAATACTGACTGAGAGTTTAACTTTCTCGTGGTCACTTCTCCGGTTAGTCTCAGGGACAGGATCCAAACCTAGGTCTTCGCAATATTGTGCCTCTCAATTAAATTTGCCTGGAAGCTGTATTACAATTGTCTTCTGAAATATGCAAAATCCAACCCCTGTAGTATGACATTAAATACTTCCTGGGATACTTGGAATATCAGATAATAATTTATTTGTTATAGAAATAACTCACCAATCCTGAGTTTGATCCTTGGTACGGGGGCCAAGATAGAAATAACACACCATAGATGTTATTTGAATTCTTCTTTTAATCAAATGCATCAGATCAATTGTTCTAAATCTGAATTCAGAAGATGTTCCTCCATCTAGTCATGTGTCTATTTGACACACATGTGACGAACACTAGCTATGCACCAGTAACTACCTTAATCACTAAAGATACAATAATCCAGTGTAGCAGAAGTAGACTGACAAACCAAATTTTAACCAAGATAAATGGCTGTGTGAATACCCAAACAGACGCCAACAGTAAAGACAGGGAAGAGAGATCAGAATAAGGGACTATTAAAAGTGAGGATTAGCAAAACTAAGTAACTGAATTTGTAGCAGGTTGAAAGGGCAACATTTTAGATCAACATAGAGAGATTGCTTTTCTACTTTCTAGATCAAATGTAGGGTTACAGTCACAGACATATATTCTATACAGACAGGTTCTGGCTTTCAGCTTCTGCTTCTACTAAGATATATCCAAATCCCTCACTAGTAAACTCTTTTATCACCAGATACCATAGGATTTTTAGAACAAAATAGAAGGCGGCAGAATGTGGTAATTAGGTTTATTTACAGCCTAATTACCTGCAGCAGGACATCAAAACCACATGCTTAGAATAAGAAATTTCCAAGAAAGCTCCTACGTCCCATTTGCATGGAAGGATTTGCTATGCCAAAATAATTATACTAATACCTAAATGACAAAGTATATCAGTATTCTGAGCCGGCCTCTAGTGAAATGATAATTCCCATTTCAGTAACCTTCATTACCTCCCTAATTTGCGCAAGTCAGATGGTGAGAAATGAAACATTGTAATAACACCAGCTGCTGTCCTTAAGGGGCTTATAGTCTCATAAGAAATACAAGGAGGAGAAAGAAATGATCCCCCCGCCCCCCGATAAGAGCCTCAGTGTGCAGTAGCTCCGCTGCGCCGGCTCCCGTGGTAAGAACTCTACACCTGCGATTACTAGCTGTGCACTTCACAGCGATTTATTTCCGGTGTTTGCGCCACAGATTACTCACCTGAAATTGGAGGTAGCTGTATTTCCACAGAGTTGCTGCAGAGGTTAAATGAATGGAAGCCCACTTGCCAAGATCGGGACAAGACTTCCAGTAAATGCTCAATAAACATTAGCTCTTTGTGGTACTATCAATGTCGTTTTCAGTGTGTGTGGTACTAAATCTCTCTTTTTTTTTTCCTTATTAATTTTCTTTCTTTTTAATTTCAGGACAGGGTCTTTCTAAGTCCCTAGGTTGTCCAGGCTGGACTCTAACAAGCAATCCTACTGCTTTAGCCTCTTGAGTGCTGGGATTACAGGCATATGCCACCACTCCTGGACTAATATGAACTATACTTTTGATTCTTATTTCTTCTGCTATCTTTATTTTCTTTGTCTGAGTCTCTGTTTCAGCTAAATCTCTGGTGTATAAAATCCTCTCCAGTTTTTCATTGGCTAGCTAAAAAAAAGTAAATGTGCTTTGGCACGATGGCATACTCCAGCAATCCCAACACTCCAGAGGCTGAGGCAGGGGGAGGCTGTGAGTTCGAGGCCAGCCTGGATAGTGAGTTCAAGGCAAGTCTGAAGTACATAGCAAGATCTTGTCTCAAAAATCAATCAATAAATAAATACAAACCGTCAGTCTTCTGTCCAATTCGTAATGGATATTTCTTCTTCTTTTTTTTTTTTTTCAGTACCAGGATCAAACTCAGGACCTTTTGCTTGCAACATAGGCATGGTGCACAAAAAAGAAAAAAAAAAAAGATTCAGAAATGTATTGTATATATTAGTATTTTATTATTCATCAGGATTTGTTACTTACTGAATTTGTTGGCATTTACTGGGGTTACTGGGTTTTGCTCCTAAAAATGTTTCTCAATAAGCAGGCAGCAATGTTCGTATCGTTTTGGTTCTATGTTAAGTTGTTGGCCATGCATTGTGGTACACACCTATATTCCCCATATTAATAAGCCTGAGGCAGGAGGATCGCCATGGATCCCTGCAAGCTGGAGGCCAGCCTGCGATACACAGGGAGTTCAGGGCCAGCCTGAGCTACACTGTGAGACCCTGTCTCAAAAAACAAACGGGAAACCAAAATGTCATTGGGGTCTAGAGCATTAAGTTCAGGATGGTGGTATGGATTGAGGTTCTGTGTGTGTGTGTGTGTGTGTGTGTGTGTGTGTGCGCGCGTGTGTGTGTGTGTGTGTGTGTATACATACACAAGAGAAATTAGAGGGAAAGAGAGCATGGTGACCTCAGAGCTGTGTGTAGACAGTCCTCATGCCATCAGGAACACCATATTATTTTGTACACAGAGGTGTGCAGGATTCAGGATCAAGCCAACTTGGGTGGAAATGAATTGTACCACTCACCAGCTGACACTGTCTCTCTGCAAAAGCCACCGAGTTTCCCACGTCTCAGCTTCCCCACCCAAACACGGGAACTGCCCAGATCTGACCACAAGAGGGCACCATGAGAGCCACAGACGACCCCTCTGAAGAGGCCCGCTTAGCCAACAGCCCCAAGGCACAGGGATCAGCCACTGGCGAAGGGACTGTGCGCTGTCTCAGTGTTTAGTGCTCACAGTCGTCGCTCACCAGCCACCTGCAGTAGCTGAGCAGCATCTTCACATCGTGGTTCGCTGCGCCCAGCACAGCGTCATGCTTAGCATCAAATCCCAGGGATTTATGTGCTACAGAGAGGGACATGAAAGGGGAGTGAGGAGGGAACTTGGGCCAGGACACGGGTGCCTCAGAGGACTGCCAGACACATGCGGAGCGTGAGCAGGGAGTGGCCGCCCCAGGCAGGGTACAGCTGCGCCTCGCTTACTGCTTAGCTGACAGGTGGGTGACGACTGGCAAAGGTGGGACACAGGCTGCTGTTTACTCCCTGGAGCCAGAGGCCACCCTGGCCGAGTTAGTGCTGGTTCAGAAAACGCTCCACTTCCCCGTGCAGGCGCCCCAGCCAGGTCTAGGGGAGCGCAGCTGACAGGCCTGGTGACCAGCCTCCCGCAGCCAGCACTCTCCTCCTCCAGTCACATCTTCCGCGAAACTGAAATCCACCTGGAAAGACAGCCCAGTGCCCTGGCTCTCTGTGGCTTCCTCAAGCCATGACATGCTCTTTTTTATGAGTCTGAGGGGCCATAATTCTCACTGCATGACATTTATGGGAGGCTTTGTATTAGCAGAAGGCTTTACAGCCACCTTTATGAGGGACATCGCCTCCCTACAGGCAGAGCAGTAGCCAGGTTGAACACGGTTAAAAGGATCAGTCCTGAGCCAAGGGCCCGGCCTCGGGCCTTCGAGGAGCTGGGCCAGTCAGGACGACGCAGCTCTCCGGACATAGGTCAGGGCCGACCTTCTTGCCCTGTGGCCTTGCCTCGATCACTGTCTGTCATATTCAATCACAGCCAGGTCCCTCAGGCACCTCAAGCCCCCCCATTTCTGGTGAACTCCCAGCCTGGTGCTCACATCACTGTGTGTCTATCTTTCCCCTCTGTCCTGTGCACCGGTCAGACATGAGGAGACAGAGAGACCCTCTTGTCATTCACCGATTTAACATACGCATTTAAATTTTTTTTCTGACATATCTGAAAGAAAATTGGTATTGATATCCCACAGCAAGCGTGTAGTGTTAAAAGGGAATTTGAGACCAAGACTAAAAGTCTTTAAAAAAGCAATCGCGACAACCAGGCATGGTGACACATGCCAATAATTACTCTGGGAAGCTGAGGTACGAGGGTGACAAGGTTAAGGTCAGCCTGGTCATTTGGTTACTTAACAAGATTTTGTCTCAGAATAACAGGGGTTAAAGTTGTAGCTCCAGGTGAAAACCCTAAGTTCATTTCCCAGCTCTAAAACAAACAAAGAAGACATTTCAAATCTCCTTCTTCTGAATAACATTTCTCCAGGATGAAAGCAAAGCTCCCCCACGCTGCCTTCCGCACTGTCCTCCATGCCTGCTTTTCTGTTCCAAAATTCACACCGCAGGCTCGGCTCAGTCTGAGCTCACAAACCAGGATCTTCAGTTGCCTTCTCTCTGCGTTTTCCTCCTGAAGAGGCCACCGAGTCTGCCTTGTCTGCTAGAATGTGATTTCCGTGAAAACAGGACTGTGCGTGTATTCTTCATCCCTACACTCAGGGTTTAGCACAGCCCAAAGTACAACAAGGAACTCATAACGTCCATCCTCTCCTGTCCAACGACCTGCTCCTCTTCATTTTTGTCAGTAGAGGGCAGCAAAGACCCTGAGTTACCTCACTACCCTGGCGTTCATTCCAGAAAACTTCTAAAACTTCTTATCCTCCTGTGCCAAATTGCAGACTCGGGCTTATCAAGAATTTCAGGGAAGCATTCAGCCTTATAAACTCTTCCTTCTTATTATTCCTAAAGGCTTCTTCACTCAGAACTATTCCCTGAATGTTTTTCCCCCTGAGATTTCCCCCTGAAATCTTACCCATGCCACGTAAGAATCGCAAACAGATGTCCTGTGGAGAAAGCCAGAACAGCTCGGTGCCCCGAGCCCGTACTTGCCTGACGTGATGCGTTAGTGAGGGGACAAAGGAGCGTGTGTCTTAGCAACAGCTGGGACGTGAGGCTTCCTTGGCCTCCCGGAGGGCACGAGGACGGGGCAGGCACCAGGTAAGCAGCTGCCGTTCGCACTTCGAACAGGCACAGGAGCAGGTCGTGTGTTTACAGCTGTCTTCCGCCCCATCTGCCTCGGCTGATTACAGCTTCTCTGTCCAACACCGCCCGCGCTCCCCTGGGGCCAGAGCGTCGATGCCTCCTTCCTCGGTGGCTCCTTGGCACCTGCACTCAGTGAGCCCTGAACTTCTGCCCCAGCAGCAGAACCAGCATCTCCTTCTCCAATATGTCTGCGTTCACGCTCCACGGTGCATCCCCCGGGACCTGCTGCCTGCCAGGCCTGGGCGCGGGCTTTGTGGGCACTGGATGGCAATAGCAGTGGCTAGAAGCAGAAGGGTACAGGGTTGCTCAACCTCGGCATCGCCGCCATTCAGACAGGTGGTTCTCCGCCCTGAGAATGAGCCACAGCCTCTGCCCACTGTACCCAAACGGCACTCGCCTCTCTGGGTGGTACTAGGAAATCTTTGGAGATGCTAGCTCAGGTCTCCAGCTCTAACCTCCAGAATCACCACTTTAAAAAGATTATCTGGGTACTTTTAGCCTGGGATCCAGGACCCTGCTTTCCTAGCACTGTCTGTTCCACCTCACTCCGTGCTTCTCTGCTGTGCCCTGCAGCCTGTGGACTCGGTGGACGGCACCTCAGACCTGAGGTTGGCCTCTTAGCATTTCTTCTCTGGGAATTTGAGAGCAAGACTAAAGAACTGACTGCTGACTACAGCATGGATTCTTAGTGGGGCTAAAACTTTAATGTGAAGGCAGGTGATGTGGGTGACAATGTGACAAAATTGGCCCAATGAACAGAACATATTACTGAGCAGGTAAGAGTGATGCACACCTGTACTGCCAGCACTCAGGAGGCTGAGGCAGGAAGATTGCTGCAAATATGAGGCTACCCTGGGTATATAATGAATTCAAACCTACCTTGAAATACATAGCAGGATCCTGTTTTAAAAAAAAAAAAGGAATTAGAATGAAATGTACTACAGAGAGATATGGAGGTAAGAGGCAGAGAGAAGTGAGCAGGTGCCAGCTTGTCCCAGGGCTATGACTTCCTACTGCCTGGCTGTATCTCATGCCTCTGCTAGTTTAAGGGATTCCTGTACATGGGTAACAAATGCTGTTTTGGGGGAGGGCAGATTTGTTTGTTTTTATGTTCCTGGCAAAGAAGGCGTCCTAACTGGTACTTCGCAGATAGCCTAGATCTGAAATCGTGAGCAGAAAACTGTGAATCCAGGCAGCCGGGGAGCAGGTTCTGGGCCTCCTGGCAGCTTCACTGGCACAGCCCAGGGCCTCGTCCGCTCTTCTCTATCAAATGGCTTCTCTCTGTCATGTTTATTTCCCCTTGTCCTAATCTTGGCTTCTTCCTGGCCTGGACTTATCACGGCCTCAGCTCAACTTCTGCCCATCCACTCAGCGTCGCCGTAACTTAACAGCAATCTCAGGTTGGGTTTCCTGGCTTAGCATCCTGAGACAGTGAGGCTGATTGGACAAACGCTGCTGGCTTTGCCTCCCGGCATAGGTGGCTTGTAAGGAAAGAGTGCTATGTTGGACACAAGAGAATGGCTTGGGCACAGCCTCGCCTACCCCTTCCTGCCCGCTTTCCATATGTCATGTGAGACAGAAGACGTGAATTTGTGGCAGCCATTTTGTGATGCTAAGGTAAAGCCAAGAGAATTGCACAAAAATTGACGGAAGAGGGCATCGATGACTTTAAACTGATGAATTAACAATTCCTAGAGCTACCTTTAGACTTCTTATTACATGAGGTATCTTTTCAGTTTAAGCTACCTTGACTCAGGTATCCTGTTACTTGAAGCCAAAAGTATCCTGACTGATACAGTCTAGCTGATCTCTTGGGGCCGGGTTGCCAAGGTCCTGGGTCACAGGCTGACCAGCAGTCTACGAACAGAGTAACCTAGAGGCTGCATGATGCTTTACTGCAGAGTGCTGCTGCGTTTATCTTCTACGAAGCAACGACACTCTTCTGTAAAACTGAATTCTCATTTCAATAGCTTTAACACAGGTTATATTATCTAATATAAAACATGTATTAGAAGTCTCTCGTTTTCACAGTAGTGTCCCTTGGAGCTCTTATTTCTTCTTGCCTTAGTTTTACCTTTTTTGGTTTGTTTGTTTTTACCCAGGATTGATCAAGAATCCAGACTGATTTAATGATCACATCGCTGCAGTTTCTTTTATTCTAAGTTATCTTCTAATGGGGAGAGATGAAGGCAAAATCCAGGCTTGGCTGGGTCAAGCACACTGATATGTATCTCCAAACACAGAGAGAATAATAGAGGCGTGAGCACACCTGCCTCGGTGTGGAGACACTGGCCCAAGACGGTCTGGAGGTCAGCCCTGCCTGCTTGGTCGGGACTCCTCAGTCAAAACCACGCAACCAATCCACAGCCACCCCTCTGCATGCTTCAACCAATCCGTGACCGGCCCGTTAGGTTACTGCCCCTGCAGTTTGCTTTATAAATGTGTTGCCCAATAAAAGCGGAATTGTTCTCCCACACCTCCCCTGGGTCAGCGGTGTGACTTCATTCGCCTCATCCTCTTGGTCTAAGTTTCTGTTACCCCAAGAGGACAACAACAGAGAGAAGCCTTCAGGCCAGAGCTGTTCTTTTTCACAGAATATCCCACAATTTCAGTTCAGTTGTCTCTTCCTCATTAGCGGGATGTAGCGCAGCGAAGATCCGCTGGTCTGCACGCTGCAGACCCCGAGCTCCATCCTCAACGCAAGAAAACGAAACCAACAGCAAATTCCAGAAAGAGATTTAGGTAGAGATTTATGCTCACAACAAAGACAAGCAGATACTTTAACCGATGCCGGATTTAAACAGCTAATTACGTGTCATCTGCTAGGATTCGTCATTGTACAAGTATCTTTTCACCCCTATAATCAATAAAAAATCTGCGCGATGACACCTCAAGGATATGAAAGTATCGTCCGCTCTGGCTTGTGTCTAGATGTCCGCCAAATCCTCACGCTTTCTTGGAGAAGCCGAGAAGCATGTGATTGATTCATGGTGGGGCGAGGCCTGAGGCGCTATGGTTAAGGGCGTGAATGTCACCTGCCCCAAGTAGTCTGAACAAGATAAAAGGGCAGAAAGAGCCCTTCGGGTTCCTGCTGCCTGCGGAGCTGTTTTCTACCCTGCAGCGCTTGTCTACCATGGAAACAAGGTCTACAAGATCTACAAGGTCTACAAGGTCTACAAGGTCCATAAGGTCTACAAGATCTACCTCTGCCTCGGAGCTGGCAGATGTGGACTCAAGGCCCTCAAATGGGAGCTACATAAACCCTTCTCCTTTCACCTTGGGTGTCAGGAATCTTGTCTCAGCAAAGAGAGAAGAGTAATTAACACATCATCTTCCCAAATAAATTTGATCCAATATTTTACAATCCATTAACAGACTTTGCCTTGATCAACCTTGAAAGCAGTGTTAAAAATTGTTAAAAATACTTGTTAAAAATTATAATCTGGGGGCCAGAAACATAGCGCAGTGGCACTGCTGGCTGCCTGGTAAACATGAGGTCCTGAGTTTGATCCTCCATGCCACCGAAAACATCATTTTGCCAGTCCTATCTCTTTCAGATTGCTACCTGACGTTCTATATTTTAGTTTAAAAAAAAAAGCTCTCTCTTCACTCACCTTCATCTTTTCATTTTCCTGAGTATTACTGTGAATTCACATTGTTCACGATTATTAACTTTCTTTATGGCTCTCAATTTGCTTCAGATGTGGCCAACAAGAGTCCCACAAGCCAAACTGTGTCTTCCGGAGTTCTGAGCACTTCTGGGCCCCAGAGCCGAGAAGAACCCAGGTTTGTTTTCCCCTTTTCGACCCCCCACTGGAATCAGCCCCTTCCCCGAGGAAGTCCATCTCTCCTAGTGGGAACTAGTTCTTAGAAGCCAGTAATGGCCCAGTAGGCGCGCTCCTTGTTGTAGGCAAGTCAGTGCTTCTAGGCCCTTTAAGTGCATGAGTCAGGAAGTATATTTTATTTAAAATCATGAATTCATCTTGATCTCTCATCTCCAATCCAGCAGCAAAGTTCCTCCTCTTTCAGCATCATTAATAGCCTTTCCTGAGTCATCTGATACTGGCAACTGCAAAAAAAAAAAAAAAATCAGTTTTGTAATCCTATCACTTATTTCACCTATTTCTCAGTCCATATTTCTGTCTTTTTCTTCCACACTGAGAATGCTACTTTTCACCAAAACAAACATATCTACTCATTTGCTCTTTGTCATAACCCTAAATTCTTACATCAATACCACTCCCAACAGTTAACCTGGCAATAAATTTTAAGGCTGTTTGAAGGCTTTTTAAATTCTTAGAATATAATCCACTAAGTGTAAAGATCTGTTTAAAAACCTTAGAGTCTTGAAATAGGTTTAATTTGTTCCTTTTATATTTAATTAAAAAGGATTCCTTTGTTGATTTCATGTAATTTTGGGGATCTTTAAGGCAAACCATTCAAAAGTTATAAATATGGAGAAAAGTGACTCAGAAAAAATCTTCAGCCTCTATATATAATAATAATTTATTAATATTAATCATTGAATATCATCATCTCTTTTATTAATTTGGGGTTTGCCCAAAATTGGCTTAGTTACTTCCTTCCTTTCTTTCTTTTCTTTTTTTTTTTTTTTTTTTTTTTTTTTTGAGACAGGGTCTTGCTTTGTAGTTCAGGCTGGCCCTGAGCTCAGCCTCCAACTCACATCACAGCAATCCTCCTGCCTCTACCTCTCGAGTGCTGGGATGACAGGCCTGAGCCACCCCGCCCAGCGGTATGTGGTACTGGTTGCTGCTGGGCGTGAGTCTCCACACCCAGTATTGTATGTGGTTACCAGCGATTGAACCCAGGCCCTTGCGCTTAAGACAGGTGCTGGAACCACTGAGCTAAATCCCCGGCCCCATTAGTTACTTTCTTATAGACAAAATACCCAGTGCCCACAAGTTAAAGGAAGAAATGTTGGTTGGAGCTCACAGTTTGTGGAGGATTAATCCATAGCCAGCTGGCTCCAAGGCAGGGTGGTCTGGCAGAGGAGAAACTTTTGAGGAGCGGTGGGCAGGAAGCAGAGGACCTTCCTCCTTCTTTCCCTTTTTATTCCACCCAGGTTACAAGCCCATTGGTTGGCACCAGTCACATACAGAATGACTTCCCCTTGCAGGCAATCCATCATCCACACCCAGAAGCATGCTCAACCAATCAGTGGACTGACCCAGTATCACACCCCTGATCCAGTCACTCCCCAAAGCCCCACCGCTGAGTGCAGGAGGTTTTGGCCTGACATCTAGACCGAAGCCATAACACCCAGATTGCTAACCTAAGCAAATATATACCATATTGTAGTTCTCCAGAGAAACAGCCAGTGTGTACATGTATATGTGTGGGTGGTATTCTGAGAAATTGGCCCACATCATTTTGCAAGCAAGAAAGTCCCATGATCTGCAGATCTGCCATCAGCAAGCTGCCAACCAAGAGAGCCAGTGGTGCGAGAAGTCAGAGGGCACAAGAATTAGGGGAGCTGATGGTGCAAATCCCCGCCCAGTGACAGGAGAATACGGAGATTCTTTCTGCCTCAGCCTTTGTTGTCTGGTGAAGGCCACCCACAGATTAGAGGTCCCCTAGTCATGCTGGGAAGGGCAATCTGCTTTATCAAGTCCATGTCTGCTCATTTAAGTGCTAATCATAACTGGAGACTCCTTCACAGACAATCCCAGAAGTAATGAGGGTACATATGAACAGTTTGCTACTTTTTACTGTTGAGCTACATTCTACTTTGGAAGGCAGCATAGCTACCTTTAGTCACCAATTGATGGATGTGCGGGCTGCTTCCAGTTTTTCACAGCTATGATTGTAAATAAAGCTGCCGGAACATTTGTGCACAGATCTTGCAGACGTTTTCATTTTTCTTGAGTAAATATCTACAAATGCAATTGTTGAATAAATATATGCTTACTGTTTTTCCAAAGTCATTGACTTTGCCATGCTACATACAAGATGTGCTTTGATAAGCACTTGTACAACGTGAACCCATTCTCACAATGGAAAGAAGCTAAGAAATACAGAAAGTATAAAAATCTCATTAGCTCTTTTCCTTAATTCCACTTTGGAAATGTGACCACTGAGATCAGTTTGGTGAGCTTAAAAATCCTGTCTTACATTTTAAAAAAACTAGATGCCAAAGAGTTCTGTAGAGGGAAGATCCTGAGTTCTAAAAGCACTGGAATGCCTGATGCGGTGGCAAGACTGCTGGCCTGGGCTCAGCCAAACCTGGGTCTCCATCCCAGGGCTACTCCTCAGCCCCAAACGAAGCTCAGAAGTATCGACATACTCTATCTAAATGTATGGCTTGTACATGTGTACACATACACACAGTATCATAAGTCAGAGATGTGTATCACCAAATATGTCAGATAAATTTATGATCTTAAAATATTTAAATACCTAGAGAAATATTTAAGTTTCCATGTACAGTTTCTAATTAGCATGAATTTATAATTCCAGGGCATTTCTTGGCTGTAAGATTAACACATTAATATATCAAACTGCCTTGGGTCTCAGACAAAGTACATTGGTACAACTTTTTAATCTAAAATGGAGTTGTTCAGAAGAAGCTTCAGGAAAGCCTTCAGAAGGGAGAAAATGTCTACAGCCACACCATCCTGAACGTGCCTGATCCTGTCCGATCTCGGAAGCTAAGCAGGGTCGGCCTGGTTCGTGGTTGGGTGGAGAGGATCTGACTGCAGAGTGTGAAAAATGAATGGGAGCCGGAATTAATCAACTTTATGGAAGATACAGTTCATTTCTAACCTCTATAAATTAGCTGTAATCGGCCCAAAGTAGTCATGAAAACCAACTCGCCTACACAAAGGTATATAGTTTTTATAATGATAATTTTGCAGAAAAAAAATGTCTATGAAGAAAGAATTCCAGGTGTCAAGGTCTCAGTCCTGGGAGAGCTGTTCCGGCAGCACTCTGTTCTGCTATTTTCCTCCAGAAGATGTATTTTTATAAAATAGAGTACTACTTTGTCATAAAGAATGATATATTAGGGCCAGGGAATTAGTTCAAAGGTTCCAGTGCCTGTCTTGCAAGTGCAAGGGCCCAGGCTTGATCCTGATGAACACATACAATAATGTGGGGTGTGGAGACCCAAACCCAGCAGCAACCAGTACCACATACCACAGTGCCAGGCGTGGTGGCTCACGCCTGTCATCCCAGCACTTGGGAGGCAGAGGCAGGAGGATTGCTGTGATGTGAGTTTGAAGCAGAGCTCGGGGCCAGCCTGAACTATAAAGCAAGACCCTGTCTCAAAAAAAAAAAAAAAAAAAAAAAGAGCTGTGAGTTGTGCTACTGCTGGCGTCACAGGACACTGTTTACAACTGAGTGTGAGGAAAGCAACCAAAGCAGTTAGGTATGAAAAAAGACAAATTAATTAACTTGCCCAATTCTTCCTCTCAGAGGGCAGTAAGGCTATAGACTCTTCATCATGAAGTGTCTCCCAGGAGTGAAGAACATCCATTTTCCTGCTTCTCTCAGGTTTCTGATTGTAAGCCTGTAAGTACTCACTAATTATTGATGGGTTTACAGTAGGTACACATGGCAGCCAAAGGACACTTTGCAATATTAATAATATTATTCTTAATTTTCTCTACATAGTCTAGAGAGCATACTTGAAGCATGAAGGAAATGCCAAGTATTTTCATCAATGGACATTAAATATAACAATTTTAAACAACTTTATGTTTATACAATATTTAATAAAAGTTAAACCTAAAATGAATTCAAAAATAAGCCTTGTTTTATACTTTTACTTAAATCTTAATGTTCATTAATGACTATTTTTATTTTGCTCTTAAATTTTAATTAATAATTTTGAATATTTTAGAAGAATATAACTTTTTAGATTATAAAAGAAAAATAATTTTAACTTTTGATATTTTAATATTTACTTCAGTTGCATTTTTATGAAGTATACTCAAATTTGAGACCGTTTGATATGATTATCATTTAATTCTTTAGATCATTGAGAATAAAAATGAATTGAGATGGTGATAGAACTACAAATAAAGAAAAAGATCTGAAAATCAAGGATAAAAAGAAGTAGAATATTTACAAAGAAGTCGTCTGATTCCAGTTTTTAAATTGTAGACAGTGAAAGGAAGCATGGTCTGCCTACAATTGGAAGTGTCCATTACAAAAAAAAAGTTAGTTCCTGGGCAAAACAAAGAAAATAAGCAAGAAAAAATATATTCTTAGCAAATCCACAGTTTGAACAAAACACCTCTTACTTTATGCTCTTTAACTAATGAAGTTTTTTTTTTTTTTTCTGATCAAAACAATACAATCAAAGAGTTGATGAGGGAGGTTTGGCGTTTTGGGGGGATTTTTTTAGTTTTTGAGATAAGGCCTCGCTTTATAGTTCAGGCTGGTCCTGAACTCAGCCTCGAATTCAGCAATCCTCCTGCCTCTGCCTCCCCAGTGCTGGGATTATAGTCATGAGCCACATGTCTGGCTCTGTGTTGTGTGGTACATCCAGGCCCTTGTACTTGCAAGGCAGGCACTGGACCCACTGAGCTAAATCCCCAGCCCAAAGAGATGTTTTATATTCCAGTTAACAAATCAAAAGAAATAGATTCAAGTCTGCTCTGCCCAGGAAAGAGGAAGAAATCACATGAAAA
>PVIR01034854.1:0-16888 GCA_004026965.1 Petromus typicus | reverse complement strand
GTGGCCCCAGCAGAGACAGAGCGCAAAGCCTGTTGGCTCATCTGTGTCTGCAAAAACCCTCCTGGGTTTTCAACAGAAATCGCATTAAAGACAGATCAATTAGGAAAAAACTGACATTTTCACTGTATTGAGTCTTTCAATCTATAAACATAGTCTTTCTAGTTATTTAGTTCTTGCTTTTAAAAATCAAGATATTATAGTTTTCACTCTGTGTTTTGCTAAACCTGTATATCATTTTCTTGGAAGAACTTCTAAGTGGTATTGCATTTTAAATTTCTTTCCATTTGTGCATTGTTCATATGCAGAAATGCCACGGGTTTTTACATATTGATCATGTGTCCCATGACCTGCTGGACTCTCTAATTAATTCAAGAAGGTTTTGAGGTTTTTGTTTTGGTTTTCTTTTCTGGTGGATTTTCAAGGTGTTTCTCTAAAGGCAGTTGTGTCATTTTCAAATCAAGAAAGGTCTTATGGCTTCTATCTGGATGCCTTTCATTTTTATTTCTTGCCTCACTGTCCTCTCTAGACTTCTGGTACTGTGTTACATTCAGGAGTAAAAAGATGATTCCTTCCTGGTGACAGATGTGAAACATTCAGTCCGTCATGATTAAGGGTGAGCACTGATTAGCTATAAGGCTTTCTCGATGCTTTTTAAGAGCCAGAAGTTACCTTCTAATTCTGGTTTGCTGAGCATTTTTTTCCCATTACTGGGAATCGAACTCAAAATCTTCGGCTCTCTAGGCAGGCTACCTGCCCAGCCCTTGCCGAGCATTTTTTTTTTTTTTTAAATCACAAACAAGTCTCTTTTTCCTGCTTCAATTAAAATGATTTTTCTTTGTTGATATGTTGCATTACAGTGATTGGCTTTTTGAATACTGAATCAGCCTTGCATACCTGGAACAAATCCTACTTGGTCATCTTATACAAGTCTTACACATTACTGGTTTCAGTATGTTAATATATTTAAAAGTTTCTGTATCTAAGTTTGTAAGAGATAATGGTCTGTAATTTTCTAGTTTTGTCTGCTTTTTTGTGTCGGGGAAACAGTGGTCTCATAAAACGAGCTAGACAGTATACCATTTTCTATTTTCTGGAATTTACGTAAAATTAGTGTTAATGTCTTTTTTGTGATAAGTTATATTCTACAGTAAAGCCATCTGGGCCTGGAGTTTTCTTTGCAGGTGCTTGTAACGCCATTTAGTTTCTTTCATCTCCTTGACTGAGTTAGGTAGTTTGTAGTTTTCAAAGAAGTGACCTGTTTTTTTAAGGCACAGGATAGATGAGTGTCCGGTGGTTCGTGGCCCTCTTTTATGAGATGGTATGACAGGTAGTGATACCCTGTGTTTGATTCTTGAATTTGTTTTTATCTTTGTGCTGTGGTTGTATCTTCATCTTCATTTAGTTGTATGAATTTTTAAATTTCCTTGGTGACTTTCTCTTTGCCTCGTGGGCTTTATGGAAATGTTCTGTGTAATAATCATGCATCTGAAGATTTTCCTGTTGTGATTCTGTTACCGACTTCCGGTTTGTTTCATTATGGCAAAAGATTGAACTCCTTGGGACTTCAATTCTTTTACATTTGTTGAAGTTTTCTTTATGAGCCACGAATGTTCCAAACGATCTTGGGAAAATGTACATTCTTTATTACTTTATCCAATAGTCCATAAATGTCAATTAGATCCTGTTGATTTATAATGCTGTGGAGTCTAACTATGCCCTGACTGAATTTTGCCTGTAAGATCTGTTTACCAGATAGGTTAATTAATGATACAAAGTGTCAAATATTCATATCTGTGGTGGTAAAGTCTCCAATTTAGATTGTGTATTTGTCTGTTTTTCCTTCAAGCTCTGTGAGTTTTCATTTCATTTATTCAGAAGCTCTCTAGTATGCCCGTGTAAGACAAGCATCTTTTTGGCAGATTAAACTTTTTCTCACTGTGTAATGTCCCTTGGTGACCCTTTTGGGGGGCTCTAAAGTCTACCTAATCAGATTCCAATATAACCACTCCTGCTTTTATTATATTGGCAAGACACAATTTTATCCATTCCTTTGTGTCCAGCTTACTTATATTATATTTGATGTGCATTTCTTTTATATAGCATATAATTAGCTTATAATTTTAATCCACTTTGCCATTCTCTCTCTTAATTGGTATAGTTAGGGTATTGATATTTGAAGTAATTATTGATGTGTTAGGGATGAAAACTGCCATTTTATTATTTATTTTCTAGTTTTTCTTTTCTCGCCTTCTGGTGAACTCAATATCTGTAGAATTTCATGTTGAATTATTTAAAATATTTACAAGTACTGTACGCAATTCAAATGGTTTAGAGTTTGTGTATTTTTCTCTGTGGCTGCTTAGGTATCAGAATGCATGTACATAACTTATCACAGTACACAGCAATCAGTGCTTTAACACAGTGGACCCTTGGCTTATGAACTCAGTTTGTTCCTGAGGGCCGGTTGTAACTCTGGTTGGTCCATTGAAGGCTCAGGCTCCTCTACGCAGCCCTCAGGGTCTTTCTCTTGTGTACAGGCAGATCTCAAGGCCCTTAGAGAGACACTGGCCTGAGATTTCTCCATGAACCTCAGATGGTAAAGGATGGTGTCATGTTCCTGCTAAAACTCTTCGAGCGTTATATCTATAACTGATACCATCTGAAAACACAGGTAGCTGGCATTCAGGTCATAACTCAAGACTCTGGTGATAAGTTAAAACTTAGTGGTTGAAACCTGAGTTTTTTGTATGTCAGGCCAGTCGTAACTCAAGGTTACACTTGAGTTTGAGGGAGGTTTGGAAACTTTATGGCTATTAGGCCACAAGCCTTCCCATTTCTAAAACACAGTTGCCTTAAGTGCTGGTTTCCATGCACCAAGTGATATTACGATTCTGACTCCATCATCCTATATGATTTAAGAGAACTCATGAAGTAAAGACTAGTTTATCATATTTACACCAATTTTTACCCATCTCGATACTCTTTCCTTTCTGGAATTTCCAGAATTTCTCTGCAGCTATTTCCTTCTGCCTATAGCATTATATTTGAAGTGAGTTTCTTATGTGCAACATCCAATTGGATCTTGTTTCCAAATTGATTCTGCCACTCTTCTGTACTGCTGATCCATTCTGTCAGTTTTAGTGTATGTAGACCACGGACGTTTAACGTAACTGAAATGGAAAGATTTGAGTGTGTCATTTCATGTTGGTTTTTGTCTGCTTTCTGGATTCTTTTGTTTGATTTTGGTCTCCCTGTGTGTTGCTGTGTCTATGGTGGTTTATAGTCCAGCTCTGTGTTCAGCACTTTCGAGGCTGTTCCAACTGCTCCACTAACTGCCACACGTAACTGTCCACTAATGTCTCTTCTCACCAGCTCCAGTGAGGGGTGGACCTTCCCCTCCAATGCTGTGGCTTCTCTTGTGTCTGCTGAGCTCCTGCATGGGGCCTCTCAAGCTGGCCACTGCTGACAGCGAACCTAAAGGTGGAGAACAGAGATGCCGCTACGTCTTATCACACACAGGGTCTCCCCTCCTAGCAGTGGGCTGTGGAGAACCCTGACTTTGTGGTCAGGATCCTAGAGGAGGAGTTAGACACTGCCCAGGCTCTGCCTCTGCCATTTTCTAATTGTATTAGAAGGAAAGCGCTGAGCCAGCCTAAACTGCCCTTTCCTGAAGTGTGGAATCCAAGTAGTATAGGAGCCAATGAGACTCTACATGTAGAGTACTTCATGCACTAAATAGCAGTCTTACAACAAGGAGAACACTATGATTTTAATAAAATCATAACAGCAGCCAACTTATTGAAGGCATACTCTTTATCAGGCACTGTGGCGTCTCTTTGTACATATTAACTTGTTATCATCCTATAAGCCAGGTACCATTTGTCTCCATTGTTATGCACTTGAGGATCATGAGTTCCAGAGGAATTAGGTCCCATCTCAGGTCCGAGGCTAGCAGCCCAGGGACAAACACAGGAGCCTCCTAAAGCACCTGTCTCACTGGGCAGCAGAGGGTGAGGTCTGGGCTGCAGTGAGCAGGCAGCTCCAGGAGAGGGCGCCCTGAGGACCACCCAGGACCCAGGGAAGAAGGCCAGGATGTGCTGACCCAGCTCCCCACTGCTGGCGTAGTGCAGCCAGCAGGAGGCAGGTGACTGTGGTGAGACTTTCCCAGTGCACAGAGCAGAACGAGGAGAGATGAGGTGGGAGAGACGACTGGCCGCCCAGTCCTCACTTGCTCTCTCAGCAGTGCTCCTGCGGTGGGAGCGTCCTCCTACATTTTTGTTTGGCACCTATCATGTGCCATGTGCTGCAGAGGTGTCGGGGGCAGAGCTGCAAACAACACAAACCGTGTCACTGCCCTGGGGCAGCTGACCTTCCAGTGGGGTGATAAGTAATGGATAATTTCATGTTGTTGCAGAGGTTCTGGGTATTGATTAACCATGTGATAAAAGGCGAATAGTCTTAGGGTGGGGACACCTCCTTAACAAGCACTCAGGCCAAGCTTGTTGGACTTGATGGAGGAGGAGGAGACCATCCTACAAACCCCAGAGAAACACTAGCAGTCACACACAAAAAAGAGCAAGTGCAAAGGTCCTGAGGCAGAAAGGAGCCACCAAGAGAAGGAAGCCTGTTGGGCTGTGGAGATGGGCAGGGGCAGGGAGCACCGGACCTGGGCGGGATGTGGCATTTATTCTATAAACTCCTCTGAAGCTCTGAGGTTTGAGTGGCTAAGTATGAGTCAGCTGAAAATGGGATGAGGACCTTGAGCAAGCGGCCCCTCGGATTTGGGGGCCTGCTGCTATCATCCTGCTCAGAGACCTGATCCGATCTCTTTTGGGAAGATCCTGCTGGCTGCCCTGGGGACACCCCCAAGGCAGGAGAGAGAATGTGCAGCCCCTTCGGGATTGAGGCCCCGCTGAGCACACTGAGCCCGAGCTTTGGAGGGCTGGGCCTGTTCTGCCATGGGCTCCTTCAAGGTCACAGCCATGGTGCCGCAGCAGAAGTCTATGGCACCTGCTCTTCCCACATCATTCTCTCCTGTTTAAAATAAATGAGGCCAAAAGTCTATATCTGGGCGGAACTTGACCGCTCACTCCCCACACAGGAAAGAGATGACCGCAGACACACAGAGAGACCGCTGAGTGGCTTCCGAGCCCTGCTGTCCGCTCCCCTCCTCCCCTTTTCTGTGGGTCATTTCCAGCGGAGAGGAATCATGTCTTCTTTTCTAGGCCTCCAATATTCCTTTACTTTTAAAAAGGCATTTTATTTACTTTGTAACTTTAAGCTGAGGAGAATAACCTCTGTTCTGGGGTCTGTTGATAAGGGCCTTTTACATATCTCACCACCAGTTCGAATATTTTGTTTTGTTTCACTTTGCTTGAAACAGGGTCTCACTATGTAGTTCACTGAGCCTGAATTCAGTGGCTTGAACTTAGTGTGATCTTCCTGCTTCAGCCTACAAGTGTGCGCTATCATATCTGGCTTGGGTTAGCTCTTATGATGATCGTGTTTCCTCTTTCATTCACGGGGGAAACTGGGGCTCTTCCCTGGCTTACTAATAGAAAAGCTGTAAGGCTTGGGATGTTGGCCCTTGGGATATACTGCCTACATCACGTGGTGCCTCTTAGCCCAGGTGTCCCCGTTACTACACAGTCTGCCCACCACTCTAGGTCAGACAGACGCATGCTGGCTGGATTATTTCTCTTGTCAGGCTCTGTTGAATGCTCAGCTTGTTTGGGGCCAGGCCAGTCCCCTCACCCTGTCTGAGCTGCTGCCCCCGCATCCGGCTGCCCTGGGGGTCAGTCTGTTGCAGGAGTACAGGGGCTTTGCTGCCAGCTGTTGACCAAGCCAAGTGCAAATATTTTTCTTCTGGCTCGAACAGAGTTAAGTTTTTCACTGTGAAGCCTTCAGTCATTCCAAGAAACGCATGATAGAAGCCAGAGGACGTTGTACAAATTTCCACCTGCGCACCAGCCCTGGCACTGCCTTTGTGTGAGTACACACCTGGGCCTTCTCCCTTAGGACAGCATGGGGCAAGCCAAGAGAACTGAAGCAAGAAAACACAGCCCCTGGGTCCCCAAGGAGCAACAGGTCACCGACACATGCTTCCCACAGCCCCTTGTTTGGCTGGTCTCTGCAACACTTTCCTCTCTGTGGGACGGAAACAGGGTCTATTGTCACCACTGCCTAAAAGTTGAGTTTTGGGAGACCAGCTTTGATATGCACAGGCCTCAAACAGAGGCAAGGAGTTGGGGGGCTGGAGCAGTGAGCCCGGGGCAGGGAGGGCTGTGAGGGCAGAGGGGGGAACGCACTCAGACCCCGCGGAAGGGGTGTATGAGGAGGATCACTAATCCGGAAAGCCCTGAGCCTGTGGCGTCTGTCCACTGTCAGACAACACCGAGGTTTGGAATATGGCTGGTGGGGGAAAACACAGAGCTCTTTCCTAGGTGAGACTTCACAATCAACTCAAAGCTGTAGCCATTTTCAATTCATTATTAAAAGTGTGAACCAGTCTTCTAGCTGCCAAGAATGGATGATTTGTATTAAACCAACTCATTCCTCACATTAGAAGATGTACAAAGAATCATGCATATGGATTTTTTTCAGGCTGTTATCAAAAAGCACTTGCTGCTGGAAAGCAATCAGAGCTCAGGGCTGGCCTTGACAGCTTGGCACCTGAGACACATGGTAGTATTCCGAAGCGGCTGCAGGGGGCGCTGATGGGCGTTTGTAGGCACTGGTGTTCGTCAAGGAGGCTTTTCTCAGGGTGGAATTTGGCAGAATGACCTTGAGCTGGAAGGCCTGGGAGGGGCCTCACAGGCTCGGGAGAGGAGGTGGATAGTATTCATGGGGACTCTATGGCTTTCTTAGCTTCCTGTCGGGAGAACAGTTTGTGAGGACCAAGGGCAAAGGCAGGAAGCCCACAGAGAAAGCCTGTGTGTCGGGCAGATGAGAGGGTACAGCGCTTGGCCAGGAGCAGGCCAAGTGCATCTGGAGAGGCTGAGGTTGAGAGGAGGAGGAAAGGGACTCCCTCGAATTCCCTAGAGTTTTACCTGAGCCACCAGGACCCATAAATATTTACTTTAGAGTCTGTGGTTGACATAAGCTGTTAGGCGTGCGTTGTCATTTGCATTAGCGATTCCTGGTGCAAACCAACACAGTATACTGGCGAAGAAAAGCTGCCAGAGTGGGGGGGACACGGGGCACACAGTGTGCCTACGTCTGCGTGTGTACACCGTATGCACACACTGCTCGCGAAGAACTGAGACAGAACCCAGAGACCTCAGCCCTAACATCCAGGTCCTCACCCATTCTCTGAATGCATGTTAATTTGTGCCAACTTGAAAGTATATTTTCAATGTTCCCAGGGACATCCTTCTACACGCATCTTTGCATCCTGAATGCCAGGGAGTGACTGGGGGGCTCCCCAGCTCCCAGTGGCCTCTGTCACATCCCTTGGCAACTCCCTACTCTTGGATGAGGGCGTGGGTACCCTCTACAAAAGGCCACGACTCCCTCTCCGACCACTGAGCTGGCCTTGGGAAGTGGCCGGGCCCCTCAGAGAGATGAAGAATGGGAAAGGTGAGTGAATGAAACTCTGAATCATTACGGTTCAACCCAGGTCAGTGGTTTTTGTCTCCTGAAGACTTCAGCACGTTTTCTCCCAGCTGCTTACAGCAGCAGTGCAGAGGTGGAGATCTGGAAAGAATTTATCAGCTGCTATTTTCTCCCTGTCCATACAACAGCTCCGATAGTCCTCAGGGCTGAAGACTTCTCCACTGAGATCATCTCTGGCTTCCTTCCAGCACCGGGGTGGAGAAGAGCTACCTCCTGAACTCGCTGGGAAGCTGCTGTGGGATACAGGAAGAGGGGCTCTCGTGTTTCCTGACTGAAGAGGGGTAGAGGCACCCTGTACAGAACCCACCTTTTCCCACAGGACAGAGGCACAAGCACACGGAGACCTGGCCTGCATTGTGCAAGGGAGCCCCTGGCAGGGACGGATTTTCCGGGCCCACTGTCTGGACAGGCATCACTTCATTATTCAGTCTGAGTAGGAGTGTGGTCAGCGTCTTTCTGGCTCAGGGCCAAGGCTTGGCTAGGCCTTGGGGGCACCCAGACAACAACTCCTAGTCGTCTGAGGGGTCCTCGGTATCAGTCACATGCATATGAGTGTCTTTATGAGATGTAATCAGTAATATGGTGAATGGTGTGCTCCATGTCATCCCGCAGGTGAGTCCTCATCCATCTTAGTCACTCAAGCTGGCACCAGAGCCAGAATGACTATAAAAGGGGACCTGATTGTATCAGTGCAGGACACTGAGGCAGCCATGACAGCACAACTGAACATACTCAGGGAGGGGGACTTCTAGTACAGCCTCAGAGAGTGGCAAGTCCTATGGGGCAAGGATGTTTGAAGGAGAGAACTTCGAAGAGACTAATAATAACATGTCTTTTACTGTAATCAATTTTTAAGAGAATTTTAATCTTTCAATATATTTTAAAATCACACCTCTTCTTATAATTGAGCCATTTCTGCAATGACTCCATTACATTCCCTACTATGGCTTGAAGTTTTTCTGAACTGGGCCTTGTGTGATTTTGGACTGTGCATAGAAAACCAATATTCACTGACACAGAAGGTCATTGCCAGAGTCCAGCGAAAATGGTTATTAACATCAGCAAGTTGCTGCCCCACAGTGGCACAAGCACCCTGGCTTCCAGGTGAATGGAAGAGGGGCACTGATGCTAAGGCACCTCCTGGAGGTTCGCCTTGGGGACGAGTCAGGTGGAGAGTGGAAGAAGAAGGAACATTCTGGAGGGGCAGTCATGGGCACCCCGCGGTGGCGCAGGGCACAGGGTAGGGATGGGGCTGCAGGCTCGCACAAGGTTTGGATTTGATTCTAAGAACAACAGGAACCCACTGACATGGTCTAGCTGGTGAATAACCACTGCTTCATGTTTTCAAAGGCTGCAGGTGGGGAGAGGTTGGTCTGGGGACAAGAGAAGAAATAAGGAGCCCAGTCATCTGTTGAGGTGGCCCACAGAGGGGACGCTGGCAGTGTGGAGTGGGCAGGCTGGGTGAGTTCAATTCTGTCTCATGGGTTGGCAGTGCCTATCTGTGGATGGACATTGGGGGGTGGAAAGAGAGGATGGAGGGGGCTCCTGCCAGGGCAGCTGGGCAGATGGCAGTGCAGTGACCAGAGGCAGAAAGATGGCAGAAGAAGCTGGCAGGGAGAGCTGAGGGAGCGGCATCAGCGGCTTTGCAGACATGGTCCTCCAGGCCTGGGGCAGGCTGCCGGCTTCCCTGGCTGGCTCCCAAAACTCAGCTGTGCACCTGCATTTTACGTCTTGCTACATAGGAGTCCTGTGCTGAGGACGGTGTGCCACAGAGTCACAAACACGGTCAGGGAAGGGCGGGTTCTGGCCCGAGCTTCAGAACAAGCGGCCAGTGACTGCAGAGTCCCTGTCCATTCCCACGGGATCCCTGGTCACCGCCCTTTGCTGACAATGAGCAGAGCAGACTTTCCTCTCAGAGGATCCTGCAACAAAGCCAGCAGCAGGGGAGGGGGAAGACCCTCACAGGGTGATTTTTTTCCTAATTTGTTAATCCAGGGTTCATTAATGAAGTTCAGTGTTGCTTCCCCACGTCTGCTGATTCCTTTTGGGTTGGAGACCATAAACCTGAGCCTCGGTTTTCATCAGAAAAACCAGCAGTAGCCTCTGACTTCATCTTGCAACAGCCAAGAGCCAGCAGTGGTTCCCTCTGCACCCTTGGAAGGAAACCTCCTGAGAATGCGGCACAGTCAGTCCGGAGCACAGCAGTAACCACAGAGCCCTTCTTTCCGGGCGTGGCCTTTGATGGCTGCTGTTCATCTTGGCCCCTGCCAGAGACAGAGCTGTCCTGGAACAGTCATGTCCCCTACAAAGGCCATTAAGCAAGTGTCACCATGGGTGGATGGCCCACAAGCTGATCCTGGGCATGCAAGGACACGAGAGGGCTGGACAAAGGCTGCTGAGTCAATTCCAGCCTGGCAGGTGACACAGAGGTTCCAGGACAGCTGGGGATATAGGTACTTCGCTGGCCTTGGCCTGAGCTTGGGGCCCCTTATTGCCATCCTGTTCAGTTCCAGGTCTCATTGCTGCTTGTTCTGAAGCTGCCCTTGCCATGCCAGACCTGCAGCCCCTTCCCTGGGCACATATCCATGGCCACGCCAGAGTGTCCTACTTAGAGCTTTCTTCATCTGTGCGAGCTGGAGCCAGAGCCTGCATCTACCAGGCTGGGACCGGGGACATGCAAACAGGAGACTTGGGCAGAGCGGATGCCACAGTGGGCGGGGGGATGTGCCCGTCACTGCACTCCTCTCCCTTGACCGTCCCCACAAGGAAAGGGGGACAGTATGATCCAGTTGTCTGGTGTTTCCAGCAGCGCCAGAAGCAAACTCTCTCAATTAAAACCAAGGTGACAGCTAATTAAAACAAATATCTTCACACTGTGGGGGAGGGGTTCCAAACAAGCTCGCGTAGCTGCGGGCAGAGGAGCTGTGTTAGACGGCTGCACACCTCATTTACTGCGCTAAGCAGCTAACGCAGACCAGGGGTTTCCTGGACACCCGGCGCTGGAGCTTGTACACAGGCCTGATGAACTGTCTTTTTCTGAATTGATCCCAAAGGAGTTGAAAATCGCTATCTCCGGTGCCTTGTCTGACACTTTGGCTATTTTGAGTCATGGCTGCTTAATGAGCAGCAGGTGTAACGAGGACTCCTTGACCTTGGTATGCTTCTCAGGGTGGGAACTGGTCGAGGGGAAGGACGCCGTCCAGGCCCAGGATGGAAGCCCTGTTCTCAGTATGGAGCTAGGACCGAGAGCACTTGCTCCTCTCCTCCTCTCTCCATGGGGCGGAGTTGCCCGGTCCGCACTCTCTGCTCTCGGTCCAGCTCAGCACCTAAGTGTTTTAACTGTGGTTTTTGACTTTTCATTTCCTTGGAAAGGCTTCTGTCCATGCCAACCTCGAATGCAGTCAATGCGTGTTTCTCCTGTCTCTGGATCTCATGCCAACTTAATTCTTTCTGATTTGGCCAAACAACCCAAGAGGGTAAAGGTAATGGTTTCCCTCTTTCAATAGTCCTCAGAACAACCTCTGGAGGGGTGAGAATTTTTCTCCTCCTAGTATAGGCAAGGAAACTGAGGCACAGGGAGGCTAAGTGCTCCACACAAGGTCCTCGCACAAAGCAGCAGGCCTGGTGACACTGCCCAGTATGTCTCTCCCTCTTTGTGGGGGACAGAGATAGAGACAGGGATGGGGATAGAGGCAGAGACAGAGGGAGAGATAGAAACAGGATCCGAGATGAACGTAGAAGCAGAGTTAGAGGAAGAACAACAGTGGACAACCAAGAGAGAAATTGAGAGCTGCCACCATTATAATACGTGGACCAGGTGGGCGGGGCATATGCTCAGTGCAGGACCTGCCTGACTTCCATAAGGGCCTGGGCTCCATCCTCAACATCAGAAACGGAGGGTGGAGGGAGGGAAGGAGGACAGAGAAGGGCGAGACAGGGGCTGCCCAGGAGCTGCCATGCTCCTTCCTCCTCAGCGGTCCGGCCAGGCTGCCCAACATTTCACTCCTTCATCCGAAGGAGAAGAGAAATGTAACTTCAGGCCTCTGGGCAGACCAAAGCAAAATGTAGCGGATGATTTGGGGCCTGATCTGAGCATTTATTCCATATCTGGGCCACCACTGACAACGTAGCTTTTACCACTTCACTCTGGCATTGTGGCCAGCTGATCAAGTGCTAGCAAAGTCCCAGGCCTTGAAAGGTCGGGCTCAGAGTCAACTGGGGTGAGCAGAAGGGGCCTGGTCTTGTATTTTTCAATGACCACATGACCCTGTTTGTCTATATCTTTCCTATTTCTGATGAATACATAGTACTCAGCTCCCTCAAACTCTGCAAGAAGAAGTCCAGCATGGCTGTGCAGTGGGCAGTAGTTTTTGCTCAGTCTTGGGGCTGAGGTGACTGTGGGGAGAGGTAAAGACTGTAGACAATGGGGGGCTACATCTCAAGCTCCTCAACTCTCAAGAGAGGCTAAAATCTAGATGTTTCTGTGACTCTCCTAATTTACAAAGTCCTACAGAGACAGACACAATCCTTCTCTGGACCTGTGGGCTATCTGGGACCTGTGAGCTGACCCGGATGTGAGACGTGGCAGGCGGTCCTTCTTCATCTTGGTTTTTCCCCAGCTTGCTGGTCTCCACAGGCTTTCTCATTGGCCCCTCCTCCATGACCATCATCACCTGCATCATACAACCGTCCTTCAAGTGTTCAAATATCACTGAGCCCTTCCCTGCCCTCCCCCCACTAACATTCACCACAGAGGCCAGAATCGCCCAGTTTGAAGTGCATCGTCTGAGAATACTTCCCATTTCCTCTCAGACATGCTCACATTAGCTAGGTAGGGACTGGGGAGCACACTGAGAGGCCGAGTTGTGTAACAGCCACGGGGTGCTGTCTTAGATGCTGGGACCAGCATGACCTCTCGGACTGCAGGGGACAACGGCAGAGACTGACAACGGGAATGAGGCAGGCAAACATCTAGGGAAAAGCGGTCTCAGCAGAGGGACCCACAAATGCATAGGCTCTGAGGCAGGAGCATCTTCAAGATGTTGGGGAGAACACGAGAAGTGAGCGAGGTGGGAGGGGAGTTGGGATTGGGGAGAAGAGCAGTCAGATTGTCTAGGGTTTTACCAGATATGGAGAGGACTCTGATTTTAATCAGAGTGAGTACCTGGAGGACTTTGAGAGGTGCATGACTTTCAATGAGGATCTGACTTCATATGTCAAAAGCTCTCTGTAGCTGCCCAGTGGAGAGCACAGGGTGGGGGACAAGGGTGGGCCCCAGCAGTCCAGGTAGGAGTCCTGTAAAACAGCCTGGGGAGAGAGGACAGTGATCAGACGCAGATTTATGTCAAGTCTGGGGCATATGACTCCAGCTTCATTCCTATGACTGCCCCACCTCCATCCCTCTATCCTCCCACAGAGTTCTTACATCACCACATCTGATTATTTTCTATAACTGAACACACACAGGGACACAGACACATATGCATACACACGCACACACACAGAGTCTGCATTTCCTGAGCTTGTCCTTCCAAAGCAGCTCCAACGCCCCCTCAGGAGAGGAAGCAGCTGCAGGACTTTGGCCTGAAGGGGGCGCTGTGTGCACCTGGTGCCTCATAAATTGCAGTTTCTGGACTGGGAAATTAAACCTTGGCCTCTGAATCTTCTAAACACTAGACACCCTTTAAATCCCAGAAAACATCATTTATCCAGAACTTTGGAATATGGGGTCCATCTAGCATTCCTGGGTTTGAGGCACACACACCTGCCGTACATAGACAATGGTGAGAATTATTTATGCTGCTATTCCTTTAAGTTGTAAAGAAAAACATATGTATAACTGAGACATCAAATCTGTGATTTCACAGATAGTATTGCTGCATTTGAGGCTAAAATCTGAAAGGCGAGTCAGCTTTAAAATTAGCTAAATAACTGCCCTGGTGCTGTCCCGAGATGGCCCAGAACGGTGATCAGGAGGAGCTGTGAGAAGGAAATGCTAAGTTCGGCCACACTGAGTGGTTTGGGCCCCAGAATTGAAGTGTCATTAGTGGGGTGAGTCTCCCAGCCATCAACACAGAGAGAGGTGTTAGAGTGACCTCACTCGTGGCCCGTCGAGGTGGGAAGGTTGAGTCATGGAAAGAAATTGGGTCTGTTTTTCTCTACACCTCCCCGGGCTGATGCTGAAGAAAACAAGTTTGGGTTGGCTGGGCTGGCTTCTCTTAAAATATTTAAATCTGGCTTCTCTGGCCCTCTGTGAAGCTGTCTCCTGGGTTCTCACCTCCCACCCACGCTGTCCGGCTGCAACAGGGCTGGGGCTGGAGGTGGAGATTAGGTCATATATTTTTGTGTTAGAGATGTTGATGTATATACCTGATGGTTACGGCACTTTTAATAAATCAGGTTAGTGTTCCATGGAGCGGCTTGCCATGTGCTCTTTATGCACAAATGCTTCTGTCATTAAGAAGCTTGTTAAAAATGGCAGTTTAGAAGCAGATTAACTAAGCTCTCCGCAGTGCATCCTGGGTAGGAGTGAGGACCTGGAACAAGCAGCACAAAGACAGGGGGCAGGCGGGTAAGGACGCCTAAAGCTAATTGTTTCTGCAAGTAGAATAGAAACCTATCAGCCCGACGAGCCCACTCTTAGTGGATAAAAAAATCACGATGGTTCCACAGGCCCTTGGGTCCCTGTCACTGTAGCCTGTGAGGCTGCCGACTGCAGCAGGTGAGTTAGTCACCACGTGGTGGCTTCCCCTGTGTCCCCGAGAACATCTGACCTATTGGGTGGAAGCAAGCTTTTATCATTTTGCTGCTAAGCGGGGTTTTCTGAAAAAGGAAGGGGGCTGAGTGCTCACTGCTCCTCCTCGGCCCTTCCTCCTTGTTAGGAGCAGTGCCAAAGGGGTGATTCCCCTTGCTGTATCCCGGACCCACCTCTCCAGCAAGCATTTACTGAGTAACGACGAGGCACTGTGTGCCTAGTCCATTTGCCTCAACAGAGTGCCAGACGAGGCACTTTATAAACAGCAGAAATTTATGTCTCATGGCTTGGGAAGCCCAAGACCAAGGTGCCTGGTCAAGGTTAGAATTGGCAGCTGCTGAGGGCCATTCCCTGCTTCAGAGGTGGCACCTTGCCATTGTGTCTTTACATGGTAGAAGGGACACAAGGACAAGAGAGCGCTCCCATCAGCCCTGTCCTTCTATACAGGTGCTAATCACCCCAGAGGCCACACCCTGAATACTCCTGCACTGGGGACACTGTCAGCCAAGCCACAGCAACTGGGCCGAGCTCTAATCCTGGAGTATGTGGTGAGGAAAGTGCGGCACATTTATACACAGGGTGCTGACTGCTCAGCCGTGAGAGGTAGTACAGTGTGCTGCAGCTGGTGGCTTCATCTAAGAAGCAGCATATGGGGCCAGTGAAGCTAAACACAAGAGGACACGACGTAGATGCCGCTGTAATCAGAAGAAGGGGCGCTGGCCAGAAACTGTCTGGGGGTGGGGGACTAGAGCTCCTGGTAGAAGCAGGAGGACTGAGCCATTGACCTGAGTTTCCAAGTGGATGGCAGGTCTAACTCTGTTCACTCAGCCTATGTGAATGCTGTCCTGTGGGTGGATGGGGCCTCAAGGGTGGTCTGAGCAGATTCCCGGGGGAGCTGAGGCTACCTTCAAGGGGCAGGATTTTCCAGCAGCTACAGCCATGAATTCCATGTCCTTCCTCTAGATCATTCTGCCCACGAGAGCCATTAGAGTCAGCTCAGTAATCACAATATATGGCGTTGTTACGGGTTGGGCTTGCACATAAACTTTCGTGTGGGCCACATGCACGAGTCAGAAGGTCCACACAGGTGTGCATCAAGAGGATGGTCCCTATTGGCCCTCAACAAACAGCCTTTGGTGGAGGAGTTGGGATTTGAATTCAGATCTGACTCCACAGCCCATGTATGTAGTCACCAGTGAGCTACCTTCTCTTCCAAATTGTTACCAATCGGAAGACGGCTACATTGCTGAATTTGGATGGAAATCACTAATCACCAAATGCAGCTGTGCCAGGGTCTCAGAACTTTGGCAGTGGTGCTTCAGGCACTCGGCTACCCGTTTGTTCCTCTGCAGCTGAGCTGACCTACAGCAGCTGGATGGAGCTCTTCGTAGGCCTTGGTCAGATGTCTCCAGCAACTTTCTGACTTTTGGGGCTGCTGGTCTCTGCAGACTATCTCTGAACTCTCCAGGCCTACCAGCTCCAGTGTTTATAGCTCTTTCTCTTTTTTAAAAAAGAGACTTGCTGTGCCCACACTTCTTGGAGTACAATCCTGAGTGGATTTATAGTGCTGTCTGAGCCAGTGCTACCTGAGAAATGAATCATGAACAGATTTACAGGACCACTAGAGAGAGGTTTTATTTGGATTCAGCCTGTGCGGCAGCACCGAGGCCCAGCACACCCAGAGAGTCCTCATAGACTCAGCCAAAGGGTGTGAAGGAAATACTGCTTATATACAACAGCAGCAGGGCTGTGATTGGTCCTCATTTTGAACCTGCCATTACATTGCACAGGGCTGGGAAAGTTCCAGCCCATTGACTGGCCAGAATTTGGGCCTGTCGATAAGTCCAAATTTGAGTCTGCTAATTGACACAAACTGTAGCCTTCTGTGGCTAAGGCAGGTAACTCATGGAGCTGCTGCAGGGTGTCTAGGACAGCTGCAGAGAGGTGAAGGAGAGGACCATGGCAGCTTCCGGTTGCAATACAACACATTGGGCCGGTGGAGAGAGAATCCAGCCATTTCTGATCTGCCTTAAAATACTCAGACTGCTTCGCAGCCAGTACCATTCACTCCTCAAAGCCCGGAGCTGTCCAGAAGGTGCTGGAAACGGCATCCAGCACCCATGACTACCTAGGAAACTCTCCAGCAGGCAGCGACTGGTTCTAGTATCTGAGGACCCCATCAGCTGGTCCCATCACACAGGACCCCTCTGTGCCCCAAGCCTAGCATTCTCCCTCCCTAGCTTGCATTATCTGGGCCATGTCCTCCAAGCCCCAAACACTCCTTACTGTCATCATAAGTGACACGAAGAATTGAGTATCAAGCTGCTGGGACAGCAAGACTAGGGGAGAGTGTGGTCTACCTTGGGGAAGACACCCAGGGAAAGCTTCTCGGGGAGCTGACGTTGGAAAAGAGACATATTCACCAAAGGAGGCCACTTATGGTGATGGCATCAGGAAGAGCCAGGGGCCGAACCCTGAGGCTGGAATGAACTGGGTATGTTTGGACATGACTAGAGTGAG